>QVNW01000590.1:0-169617 GCA_014825475.1 Pseudomyrmex flavicornis
TTGCAAATTATAATCATGTCAAGACTTGGTTATGCATGTGAATATAGTTTTTCTCAATATTTAAATATATTTATTTTGGGTTTTACTTTATTTTTAGAAATGTCGTCAAAAGATGCGTGAAAGACGGGATAAGTTATTTAACAGTCACAGATTTGGTTTAGAACTCAATTCAAGACATGTGCAAACCGCATTGACAGAATTAGTACGTCAAGAGTTTAAAAGCCTTGCAACCTTAGATGACAGTAATAAGAATTTTATATTTAAAGAGATTGATGTGCTTCTGAGCCAAGAAGAAGCAATTGAATTAGAAAATGAAATTGTCCAAGAACAAGGTCTGAACAATATTAGAATATTTTTGAATTATTTATCACATATTTGTTGTGTTAAGGAATATAACATTTGCATGTTCTATATATAATAACAGTAAATTATTTTAGTAATATTTTATTACTATAATTTAATAGAGCTTCAAAAAATAATATTTTTATTTTAAATTAATATAGAACAATGGATATTTCAAGAATATGAGAAATTTGCCAGAGATGAGATTGAATCTTTGACAACGTATCTTGATAAAGAAAGTAAAGAGGTATTTTGTCCAATATGCCAAAAGGCAATATTAATAGAAGAAAATAATTATGTGAGTTGTCAAACATGTGGATTAAAACTGTTTGGTCATACTATGCAAGAAGTAAGATATTTAATTAATGAAAGTGTAAACACTCATGCATTTAGTTGCATCAAAATGCCAACATTTATATTATTACCTGACAATTGTAATCTCAATCTGTATCTAATATGTCATGACTGTTCTACTTTTACAATTGTTTGCTAATCTGTTCATAAATTGTTTATCTTGGTTAACAATCCAATTCTTTGTGTGTGCTAGATAATTCTAAATTTGTAAATGTTTTGTACTAGAAGAAAAATTATATAAATAATATAATTTCATAAAATGTGCGTTAGAATGAAATTTTTTTAATGCTAATTTTATTGGTTTGACACATTAGATATTTCTTTGTAATGTTATTCAATCTTGATATTCTGGACAGTCTTAATCATTATGATATGTAAAAAATCCTGGAAAAATTAGTTTGTATCTCAATGTATGTGTGTCAACTAAATTATTAAATTGTACAATAATATTTCACAAATCTATCATTGAAACAAAATTTACGTTAATCGCGACAAGTCACAGTATGTATTCACACTTTGATTGAGTTTGATCAACTTAATTTTAATGTAGAAAATCAATCAGCACAATTATTTCTTACAACAATCAAAAGTGATGAATTTGTGATATAGGTATAGATGAAACAAAATACAGTAGTATGGATTTCTTCATGTTATAATTTTAAAATAATAACATGAAAAAAATATTTATGATTATGATACATATTATACAAAAAAAAAACATCCCTTTGATGAGTTTACTTACATTACTTATTACTTATACATTTACATACATGATGTGTAAGTTGAAATAAGGGCAACTATATATTGTATCGTGTTTAAAAAAATAATATCTTATAAATTCAAAACGAAGAAAGTAATAGAATTAAAATAATTTAATCTTTGTTTCTTAATGTTAATTGTGGTTTGTGTTTTCTTTTTGATGAAACCATGTTATGTCTTACGTCGACAGAAACACAACAATATGCAGAAGCCCTTTGCAGCTTAGTTATATATTCGAATTCTTTGTAAACAGTTTTGTACATTATCACATGGAGTTTTATATTAAAGATCTTGTATTATATAACAATGTGAACTAGAGAACAATCCCCTTTTTATCCACGCAATCATCAACTGTAAAGTATATATGTTTTTTTGTTGCTGGCATGCGGTGTAATTTAACGCCAAAACATTTATTGAATTATTAATAAGTCGCATTAAAACAATTTAATTGCATCTTTATTCTTTCTCTATCTAAAGTCGAATATTTCAAAAAATTAACTTTTTAATTCTTAAATTGTCCTTGTAAGTAGTTTATCAATATTGTATCGCTTTATGGCACTGATTTCATGATTTTTATATAACGAGTTTTTATAACTAACTTCGAGAAGAAACGGTCTAAAATTAAAACCTCTACTTGTGTTCAATATATGTATTCTAAACTTTGTTTTACTTCGAAATATTTTCTTCAAAGAACATAACTCAGAATGTCGTAAATATTGAGAGAGATTACTTTTGATTTTTTAGTTAAGTAGAAATTTTAAATGTTTTCATTTCTACATTGTGGTATATAATATTGCGTTTTCATTAACTTTCTTAAAGAAAATTTCTTAAAAACAATGAAATAAATTTGATTATACGCGATTATTTGTATATAATAGAAAACACATTTGAATGGAATGACATGTAAAATTTTCGAAGATTCAAACAGCAATTCTAAAAACAAATAACTTTTAATCTCACTCTCTTACATCTTGCATGATGAAACACGTCTAATCAGCAAAATTTCACAAGTCATTCCATAAAAAAAAAATTGAGAGGCTGGAAATCCGCACAGCCGCAACCTCATACATCACATAAAAAATCCCGATGAATCTTAAAACACCCAAAAAGAATTTCTTCGCTATAATAGATTCCGGGAAAATTGTGACACTTCACATGGTCCACCCTGTTTGTTGTAAGGACATTTATTTATATTAGAATATTTTTTCTTATGTATGATGCAGTTTTTTAAAAGACAGTGTACGATTGCGTGAAATAAACGTAAAAATGTATACGTTTTTTCTGCTTCGTAGGAAATAATTGTATGCGAATTTTGTGTCACCATTGATGTACTGTAATTATCTCTTCAGTACATATATATATGTATATAATTTAAATGTATAATATATAAAACGCATCATATATATGTATATATATATAACTTTTGCCATAGATTTTTTAATTTCAACGTGAGGTTGCAATAAAAAGAGGAATTGCACTTAAATTCTTGCTTTTTTGTCTATGGTTATCGTCACTATTATGATAACCACACATTCTTCTTCTTTCTCTCTCTGTCTCTCATAGACTTCAGTTTATACGGTAACTATTATTCCTTGTGTGTTCATACATATTTAAATCTTTAACTTTTCTTTCGTATAAACACGTCACAACAAGTTTGCTTATTGGTCACTGTGTAGACCGTCGGCGTTCTGTCCGATTAACTGCCGCGAGCGATTCCTCAGGTAGACGAGCTGGATCCGTCAGAATATCAGTGGCAGTACACAGATACCTTAGAGAGTTCAGAACAGCTAAAAAAAAACGATATATTTTAATCAAAACAATCGTATATATATATATGTTTTATACATTTTGTTTTAGTGTGTCATTCCGTATACAAACCTGGTCTGAGATCGACAAGTGAGCAGTGTTGCTCTACCCATAGTATTGTACTTCTATATAAATCCTCAATACTCGCAGTCGAGACTGAAGCATTAAAAGATGACATCAACGGTTCCAACAATATACTAAACTGATTACTTCGTTAAGAAAAGTGATTGTACAAGGTTTTGTGTGTATTATATTTACATTATAACTCAATCTATGTTTTAGATATTCAAAAATTAAAAGAAAAAAGGATACAATCCAGAATTTCCAGTTTTCTCGTGTGCGTGTACGTACATATTCATCAAACATTTCTTTCATTTTGCTAGTTCTCTGTCTAGAAACTGGAGCACCCGTTGCAGGAAGCATGGATTGACAATTACTACAAAATTATATTATGATATTATAATATTATTTATAATTTTATCATTACTGTATTATTTTTAGAGAAAAGTATTATGTAAGATACCTAATTGACGTATTAAGGCACTCAATCTGTTGTTTCAGACTATCCATCTCCTCCTTCAATTGATGCCTTTCTGCTCTCAATTGCCGAATGTAATCGGCTCCTTTCTGCAGCATCGCGGCTTTGCTTAGCTTCGCGCTAGAATTTTGACTAAGTTGCGGTATCAGACTATGCAACATATCGAAGCCGTTTTTGATATTATATCTACGCTTCTGTTCGGCGTGAATGTGGCCGACTCGCCGCTGCTCTTTATATTGTCCTCTTTCCGATTCACCTTTAATATATCCGCGAGTGGGCGATAAGGGGCTACCTATGCTCATGGGACTGTGAAGAGGACTGAGACTTAAAGCTTGGGGACTGTGCGCATTAGAGCTACTGCTATCCTTCGGCGATCCGGGACTATTTTGAGAATGATGCGTCTGACTGTTTGCATTCAAGAGAATCTGTTGGGTTGTAGACGGTTGCATCGCCTAGCACAAGTTATCAATATATCAGTATTGTTGATACTGAACAAAATGGTATATTGTATTGAATTGCTTGACGCTTCTCAGTAATAATACCTGTTGTTGTAATGGTGGTGGTGCCTGTTGTATACTAGCAGTCTGTATCGTTTGAACAGTCACTGGTGTCGTGATGTGCTGCGCCGTTGTCACTTGCGTTATTTCTATTGTTAAAATAACGGATGAGTATCAGCCGTTACAAATTATACTTACAAATAAACAGAAATATAATAAAAAAAACACGCACTATTTGTCAGCAAATGAGTAAGTAAAACATTATTATTTAGATTCAAAGCTGGATCGCTCACTGCAGTCACTAGCGGCGGTGGGTGTATCCTAGATGCTCCTAACGAGGAGCTGCTTCGTGATCTATTTCTTCCTTTTATTTGGTACTGAAGAAACGCAAGAGACGGTCTTTTAATTGAATATTTATACATTGACGTGCTTTATTTAGCATACTAACCTGTTTAGGTACGGCAAAGATCTCTTCTTTTTCCATGTTAGACGTTGTCGGTTGAGGTAGTAATTTAGTCGAGTGCATAGCAGACGCAGCGAGATCTAACCCAGGAGATCTGCACTGCAGCAATATTTGCGACTGTGACGATTGATCCGTTGGAGGAACCGATACTACTTGTTGCGTAGGATGTGTCTTAAAGTAAACATTATCTGTTCAACTTCTATTTTAGTCGTAAACTCGCTGTGAGAGGAAATATTATTATTGCTTAATTTACTTTGAAATTATTGGCGTCAAATTTACACGGTTGAGCATTAAGATTTTGCACGAGGTTCGGAAATTTGTAGCATTGTTGCTGTGGCTGAACTATCTTATAAGGTTTAGGCATCGACGAAGTGGTCGGTAACCTCATAGTCGGATGCTGAGTTTGCAGTGGCGTAGTGTTGGCCTGTGGAAAATTCTGCTGCACCGTCACTAGATTTTGCACAGCAGCGGCGGCAGCAGCAATTGATGATATCTGATTGGCGTTAACCGTCGTCTGATCGCTTAGTGTTGTGATTTGCACCGGCTGCGACTGACCACTTTGCATCGGTGTCAATTGCACCGTTTGAATTTCCATCGCGTAAGATTGCGGCTGCTGCGATTGGAATCCTGAAGGTGGTTGTTGTTGCGTGCTCGCTTGATATGTACTCTGCTGTACTCGCTGCTGCTGCTGCTGCGGAGATTGTTGTATTACGCGGCTACCTCTCGACGGTCCTCTGTTACTTCTATTTTTTTGCGGGGGTTGATTTGTCGCAGCGGACGCCTCGAAGTTTGGCGACTGAATGGCATTGTAATTTTCATTCATAGCTCTAAATAAAAACACAAAAAACAACACATTGGTTATAATCAAATCACAAATTCTATCATATTCATCGGAAAGTATCACTGTTTTGTAAATGTACTCACAGGTTATTTCTAAACACGCTTGTTGCTCCGGATTGTGGCTGAGTATATATTTTGGCGGTGTATTGGAGATTCTGCATGGTAGTCTCTTGTTCTTCCTGAGGCAATTGGTGGTGGTGCTGCTGCTGCTGTTGCTGCTGCTGCTGTTGCTGCTGCTGCTGATGCGGGGTATGTTCGTTCTTGATCGTCACGGGAGCCTCGCCTATTTCGTTCATCTGATTAATCGGTGTCATCAGGTCCAGATCAGAATAATTAGCGTTTAGACTATTCCGAAATATATCATCCTCCTCGGGTACAGGAGCTAATTTCGAGTTTAGGAATTCTTGAATCAAGATAAAAACATTCGACACGTGAGAAACGTTCAAATTACGAAATCGATAAGCCTCAGTAAATACCTTGCAATGGCTCTAGAGTATCCATAAAATCGTCCAGATTCGGTTGCAATGGTCCCAGACTGGGTTGGATAAAGTCTGCTAAACTCGCACCTCGAGCTGTCGACATTTTTTTGCGCATTACGTGTTTGCAAAATTTAATTCTTTAAATATACACGTACAAGTGCAGACCTCGAATTGCGAGTTAAACATCTTGAAGAGAATTACCAATTTCTCTAGGATCCGGAAAATATATTGGTTGATTCGAGCTGATGGTCGAGAAGAGAGTATCGGTCATTAGTTCCATATAATCTTCGTCAACCATCATACTTTCTCCAGAAGGGGCTCCAGTGGTTCCACCATATGTATTTCCCGTACCCGTTCCGAAGTTGCCGATAGTTCCGCTCCCATTGCTCCAATCTAGCATGTCCATTGACTCCATCTGAACAAAAATTTCATTTCTATGATAACATAAAGGACACATCTTTATTTTCTAAATAAATACAACAAGGTAATATATAATCTACAACGTACCATTTCTGTGCCATCTTTGCTTCCATGGATTCTGTTCCGATAGAACATACGCCATTTCTTGTATTCTGCTGTAACAGCCGCGAGCTTTCGTTTCCAGTATTTTCCCTCTAAGACCACCGCCTGATAAGAGATATGCCGTTGATTCACGCTCACTATAGGTCTTATTACCGGACGCAAAAATGGACTTTATGACTTTACAAATTCTCTTATTTCAGATTTCCTAACTTCTTCAATCATTATGATTTTCTACATATATATACGGATTTTAGCAACGTTTCAAATAATTGTAACTCATACATCGTATAAAAATTATCTAATCAAGTAAGCTGTCGCCAATATTGCGATAAAGACACATTTCGATTGCGTAATTGGTAAAACCGAATAATAACTACTGCTATTTTAATATCGCAATGCGCGATAGAATCAAGTGGTTATTACAGGAAATTGTAACAAGTTAGAGAAAATGATGAAATAGGGTATCTCTAAGATATACAATCAAAATAACAAAGATATATGAAGGACTATATAACAGAACATACATTGCAATAGAAAACATCCTTTGCAATCAATTATAAATACATATACAGAGAGAGCTTATAATATAATTAAAATTTACAAGTTTCATATGCAAAGAAATATAGCGTCAAAAACTAAATATAAACATACCTCAGGCTTATTGTGAGTATCAACATCAAGCGGTGATGCAAACTGACATACCAGAGTGTTTTGCTTCAATATAACTAAAAATGAGAAAGAGATAATTTCTGATTATACATATTCATATTTTCTACACATTAACTTATGCTTTCATGTTTACGTCCATATCGGAAATACTTTTAAATCATCGGGCAATGAGTAATTGTTTCAATTGCCTTGCTTGTAACGCTGCTTTATAATTATCAGCATGTCGCGCTCGGTAAAGACTTAAACACGATATGCGCAATTGCAGTTTACAATAAATGCACATTTGTCGCTTCACTTAACTCCATTCAATGAAAATAATCTAGTTTTAAAAAAAATTCAAATACCGAGAGATAACAGCTAACACGATAAAAAATATAATTCTGCTTGTTCCTAGAACATTTGTTTGTAGTTCTTCACAGTTGTTCTGTAAGCAGTCTTGCAAGAGCGCGAACAAACACGCTTAGCTGTTCCTCTGCGATACTGTGAATCTTATCTTGCAGCTTTGATTGTTTTTCTTGTCTCGAACGAATTAAACTGATTCAACAAGATGCGTGTGTATAAAAACTATAAAAACAAACAAAAAAGAGGCGTGTAAAACGAGCCTCCTCGATTCGTTTATGATAAGTTGGATGTACGCCAGGTGCGGTGGTGAATATACTATCAACGCGCGAATATAGCACACAGAGAGAGATGGAACTCTTTAAATAGACGAGTAATTACTTATCCGGTCATTCCGATGAATAGGCAAGACAGTCAGCGGTTGTCTGAACTCGGCACTTTGCGTATATCACGATAATCAAAATGTCAATGAACCGAAAGCCAAGTTGAAATTGCAATATTTTTTGGTCGATCAATACGGAAATTACGGAATTTGACAAATTCAATTTTAACATGTTAAAGTTTAATTTGATCTATAGTTTAAAAGTTTGAAGTGTCACAAGTGATAGTTTCTTCATTTCATTTGATTTGAATTTCAGATATCTGATCACATCCGATTAGATCTGTAATTTGGCGCGATTGCCCACATATATCATCTTATATATTCGATTATTAAGTGTGAAATTTGGCAAATGTGTACATAAGTCATACGTATATTTTTATTGTTTATTTTCTTTTTGTTGCATATTGGATAGTAGGTCGTCTATTTATTCTAATATTAAATATTTCGATCGAGCGGTTATCTCGATGAAAAAAAGAGATTAGAATCGAAGTTTGCAGACGTAACGTTACGAAAGATAAAAAAGTCAGCTTACAAATTATCAGTCGTTATATTACTATGTACCTACAACTGGGTTCGGTTCGAGCGCTTTAAGCGTCAGTCTATCTTCATTGCCAATTAAACGTAAAACAAAGCCTAAAATTATATATTTCGATTACTGCTCGATATAACTTATAAAAACACAACATCTATTCATTCATCTTTTTTAATTCTGTATTTATTTTTAAAACGTATCGAGGGGCTAATTATAAATCTCGTAATGACACATTTTATTCTTACATTGCATGTGCCAACATCTCCAAATCACGTTGTTCAGTCTGATCTTGTCTTTCCATCTCAGTCTGATTCCTTTGAAGCGATTCCATTTAGGCGATGTCAGCTTCTGTCTGGAACAAATTCAAATGCCCATACGTCATACCCACTGCAATGACAAATTATTCAATACCTGTATAATAAAAAAAATAAAAATTTGCATTACGCGTTTTGTTGTACAAATACATCCAAAACATGTGCATTTCTTTTATTTTAAGATTCTGTTTTTTCAGTACAGTCGTTCGTAAGTTCGTGAAATATAGTTTGCGATTCTGCGATAGACTTCACGTTATCGTCTCTCTTTCGCCACAATCAAATATATTACCAAAGTGTCAACAGTGAGAAAAAGAGAGAGAAAAGTGAGGAAACTCTTCTCCTTGACATTTAAACTCTGGAGATCTTTACGAATTATTGCCATTTCGATTTTTTATAATTGCGCGATTAGATAAGCCGTGACACGAGAAGCATATGGATATGGAAAAAAAAAAAAAATCGTTACATGTACCACTGGCGTTCGAGACACACTACCGCGTTTCTCGATAACGAATCGAATGATATCTTCATCGCTCGGATACGTTTCACAGTACGATTCAACTCTACGTCGTATGTTCAAAATAAAAATATATAAAAATAAAAATTATTCGTAAAACGTATTATTTATTTAAGAAATTAAAGCGGAAGAAAAGTGTAGGTTTTTTTTTTCAACTTTTTTTGTGCGTTCGTTTTATCGTAAATCATTCTTGTGCTACTTCATCGCCGCTATTTAAGTTGCATTGCGTTGATGCCTGTTCCAACTTGGTGATACCATGCAAGGTTCAAGAGAACAAAAGTACGGATAGATATCAGAAAATTCCGGAAAATGAGCTAAAAAACACGAAGAAAACATATCAAAGTTTTATCACTTATGTTTGATAACTTATGGAATAATTAAAATAAATATGATGAATAGTTTGTCAAAAGTACAAGTAGTTTACTTATTTTCTATGATTTTGTTAATATTTTAGCTATGTTCGTCTCTGTCATAAAACGCATCACATGAACTATACGCGCTGGCAATAATTTTGTGCGTTCACTTATATTTAAAATTATTCAAAGAACAACGTGTGTGTGTGTGTCTGTGTGTGTATCACATCAGATATCACGGAATAAACAGCTCACTTGATTAACATTAACGGTTTATATTGCACGCCTGTTATCTCAAAATGCGTGCGCTATGCGTCAAACGACTATATACAAGTTGCCTGTATAGTAACGAAATTTAAATATCGTTTAGATGAGAATTTTTAGATAAAACTTGTTCTTGTGACAACCTGATTAATTTTGTTTATCTGAAAATGTGTCGAATCACCGAGCGCTCGCTCCCATTTTCGCAACTTTAAATAAAACAGTGCCTTACAAAGGATCTCATTATCAGATAATGAATTATTTGTTCATTGCGCGATTTGCGACTCGGTTGGCATCAGCCATCACCTCGCGATTATTATCGTGTCGTTGAGAAACTCGGTATGTAGTGACAAGATAGATAACTGTCGTTGCGCGTTTGTAGATCCACGAAAAAAAAAATACACACTGATAAAGATACTGATTATAAGATGTGGTAAAACCAGCCGCGTACCAACAAAAAGATTCGAGTCGCTCGTGCGCTTTGATTAAACTGTGAATATTATTTTTTATTTATTTATTTTTTTTAAGCGTTTCGCGGCTTTAATTATCTGAAATATAAGAGAAGAGAGAGAAAGAGAAGAGGGAGAGAGCAAAGATCGCGCTCTGAAAACTAAATTTGTCGAGTGTTCTCAATGTCATCTAACCGGGAATTTGTCATTATTATACGCTACATTGGATGTTCTCACGCTGAAAACGGAATAGTTCGAGAAATATAACTTCGCGCGTAAACATTTTTTTTGCAGATATTTTAATTGCAAATTTCCAAGTTTTTTCTTTTAATTAAAATTGCAAAGTCGAAGAAGAGCGAAAAAGAAATCGAAGTATTTTGTTTTTTCGACGGATTATCATCTGTTTCTCGAAAATAAAAATTGCGCACGATAAATGGCTTCTCCATGCACAATGGTATCGGCTACTGCAAAAATATACACCGAGGGGGTAAAGTAGCTGGGGAACGGAAATAGCCGGCCACACCGATTGGATCGGTGGGCGAGCCTCCGTCGAGCACTCACGGATTCTCGACCTCTTATGTGCTTGTTGCGTCGTACGGAAGTGTTACGTTTGCGCCTGGCGCGTACGTACGGCACACGCATTACGAACGCATGCTTGGTATGACGCAGTGGCCTTGGTCGACAAAAGACACACGTTCTTACACGGCGACACACAGTGGTGAGAACACAAGTTGGTCTTTACGGCACATAATCTAGCGCAATTCGCGCTTTTTCGCTGATTCAACGCGGAAAGCGACACGCGCCTGCACCGTTCGAGATCACACGGCGAATCGCAAATCATCATCACCGCGCAATCCCGCGCTGATTTCTATTTTGACGTTTCGGACGATACTCGAATGCTTCGGATGATACACGACGAAAAGTTGTTGATCAAATTTCTCGTCAGTTAACTTTTAGTCTGGCAAAATCGACGATCGGTATTGTGTATCGATTCGTCGAGAATCGCATCATTTTGAATTTGCTATTCAAAGTGATCAAAATATCGCGCGGTGACATGCAGTCACGAGATATGTCAATGTAGGACGACGTAAAGTGATAGGCGTGCCAAAAAAGCAAACTTTCTCAAGTGATATGACACAGTGTTCGATAACATCGAGGATTCACCGGATAATTTTAATCGAAAAGAAAAATAATATGCTTACGTACCGAACGGATTTTGCACGGTAGAACGTTTGCGAGAGGATATCATTAGAAAACCACTGGATAACATTGAAAGCCGATGCCATTGTAATATTGTAATATGTATCGTAAAAAAAACAAAAAAAAAAAAAGCGATATGTGGGTACACTCGCCGCACGCACTCGCTTCGAATTACGCTTTTTCTAACTTTCACTTTCGCGAATAGCGTGAAAAAATATTCACGCGAGAAGAATTCGAACGGATATGTTTCAACCATTACTGTGAGCGAACTGATGTTTAATCGCTTCATTTATTCTTTTTTCCAACGCCTAGAATCTAACGAGTCTTGATCAAATCAACATCTCGTTACATATTCAAATCTGCGGAAAAGTCTACAGACTGTGCGAAAAAAAAAATTTTACTCGTTGATTGTATAAAAGTGTATCCTCAATTCCAAGGAAATCTCGTCTTTTGTTATTTCGCTCATATAATAATTTGTTTAATTTTTGATATAGTTAAAAAAAAGTGAAGTAAGTTTCTTGAAGTCATGTGACACATGTAGAAAACGACGCAAGTAACGTCTCATTAAGCGCACAAATATTGTGGTACAAATATGGTACTTGCTATTTATTTTCATTATTATACAAGATAGGAGCGGCGTTTATTGTAACGCGCTTGTTGCTTCGATTTACGACATTGTTATTGCGACCGTTTACATTGCGTCACAATCGTCTATGTTCTTTTTATTTGCCCCGGATTGCATTTGCGACCGTTTATATATTAAGAAGAGGAGGACAATTTTCTCGAGACCTTATTGCCGATAACGTTTCGACGTGATCGATCGATGTGTGACGCGTCTTCTTCAGGGTCGTTTGTGATATAATTAATTTGGCCTCTTGTTTGAGAATTAAATTAAAAAAAAAAAAAAAAAAAAAAAAAAAAAAAAAAAAAAATTTATTGAAGAATTGATTGAACTTACATTGTGATGTTTATCATCGACTTCCAAATCGTATGTTATTGACGTTATCTTCAGATTGTGATGTGTGTTTCATTTTTATTAATAATTCTGATTCGTGCGATCTTTATGTAACGTCCAATTATTTCATTAAATTAAAACTGCTTGTTTGCTTTGATCACAAACATATCGTTCTGATAATTTTGGATTATCAAATTTGAGTAGCTGTGTACTATGCGGTTACACAGTAAGATACCGTTGAAATCGCACACGTGACTGCAGTAACTCACATTACAAACGTGCCGCAGCGAATCAACTTTAATCATAGGTAATCGTAAACCTAACCCTAATACACGTACATGAACGCACATATTTGCGTCATTATTTGTTTTTATCATGTTATTTTAGAGCTGTGTTTCATATACATTGTACGAAATTTGATATCAATTATATAAAAGTTCACTTAATAACGCGCGTTTTTTTTACAAAAATTTTAATCGACCCGTTAGAGGGAAACTAAGAAATGATTGGTGATGTGTCGTCACAAGGAAAAACGAAAATTGTCGGTAGAAGCCGTGTTTGTGCGACTTTAGCGAGACCGTACTTAATTGCGGTGTTGTCGTTTGGTTCTACGGCCTCTCTTTCATTAATTCAATTGTCTTTCATCAGCGAGAATGCCACTAGCTAGGCCCAGGCCGTTCAGCATTTGTCCGATTGCCGAGTGCGAAAGAAACACGCGTATCCTTTCGAACAATCTTTTGACAATTCTGTTTCGAAAGAAGAAAAAAGTAGCCAAGTGCAAGAGGTGAGACCAGAAGGTGTATCTCTAGCAATTTATCTCATAACCGATTATCGTTTATAATTAACGATTATCGATCACCCACGTGCCTTCCTTCACGTCGTGCTCTACCGTGACAACCTTTGACCTCATTTAACAATTTAATACATTGTTATTAAAAGCGATCGTTTCTTCTTAAAAAAAAGTCATAAAAACGAATAACTTGTCAGAGCTCGTACTCTTTTGTTTTATTAATCTTATGAAGAATAAAAAACAACTAGTATAAAACTATTACATAAATCATTATAAAACACGCTTTGTCACGGAAACAGCGCAACGTAGAAAACAGGAAAAATGGATAACAGGCATTCATTCGTCTGTCACTCGTAATCGCAAAGAAAGAGAAAAGAGGAACTCACCTGTAAGCAAGAGACATGCATTGAAATAGTTTGTTCAAGGACGTCTCAATGTTCGTGTTCGCAAATCTATCGTGCGGGAAACCGGACGGGGCGATAAATCTGCTGGTCTGCGCCTCCACCTGATCTGACACCGGCACGGCAAGCTCGTCCTCGTCGTCCTGAGCCTCGGCCTCGAAGTCCGAGATCATAAAATGACCTGAGTGTATCGTCTCGCGCGAATCTCGGCCGCTGTTTTTCTCCCGCTCGTTGCCGGCGTGATGAAAACCGGCCTGGCTCGCCATCGCCGGTTTTCGGTACAACAATTCCGTCTGCATTCCGATATTGATGATCCTCTGCGAACATAACCAATACATAAGTCATTTGATTGAATCCGATTGATGATTTACCGAATTATTCTCTCAATCGTTTTAGGATAAAAATAAATCTGAAAAGGTTAAATGACCATGAATAAGGATTATGTAAATTTAACTCGTTTGTGTATTATCTCGAAGTTGTTCATAGGTAAAAAGCCATCGCATACAATTATTAACGCAACTTAATAGCACACAACACGTAAGTAGATACACCTACAGAAAAAGGAATGTTTGAAAACCGGTCAAAAATTTCAGAAATCAATATTGAATTGATTAGTGAAAAATGCTCGATTGATTCCGTAAACTCGACAAACGATTTCTCAATAGCCCAGTGATTTTTCTCTGCCTATCGATGCACGGCGAAAATTAAATACAGCTCGGACAATTTACCTCGCACGTCTCGCATATCGAGAAATCAAACGCGCGAAATCGAATTTTTCCGCGGAAAAGTCTGAATTGTTTTGTGGTTCAGACAAAGTTGAATTTATTTTAAAAAAGCAGTTTTTTCGAGAAGATTCTTTTACAAATAAATTTCACAAATAAATTCTGTGACATAATTGCTCATTTTGGCAATATATTATGATGCTGACTTGTCATTGTTTGGTATCAAGAAACGTAAAACTTGTTTATAAAATAAACTTGGTTTGCAAATAGACTTGTTCATACAAATAAATACATCCACGCGTTGATACGATGAATTCTAAATAGCGCGTTCATGATTTAATTTAGAATTTTCAATTTATTTTCGTGAGACACACGCCTGAAGAAAGTGTCCACACACACACCGTTATTTGAAAATATACTCTACGTAGCATATGTACACACGTTCAAACGCTTATTTCGAGCACAAGTTACCGGTGACTAATTGTGAAATATCAAAAATGAGATTGTTAATAAATTAAAATTGGTACTATTACAACTCAGTTTTGTGCACGTTGATGTGTACATCAATACAGATACTTTATAAGATATGGATTTTTTGTTTTTTTTTCAGGAAAAATATTTGTGTTTACAGTTGAGCATTAGCGAGAGATACCGGTATCGCTATAGAGCTCAGTCTGTTTGTCGACATGTCGACGCTACTGTTAGTTATTTTAATTTTACTTTTTTATTCGTATTACTTTCTGGAAATGCTCGAGAGACTCTGTAAAGTCTCAAATTACTATTCAATCATATTCGACTCGTCGTTTCAATGTGGGACAAGAGGATAAAAAACACGCTGCAGATAGAAGAACCGAGAGAAAAAACTGCGCGTAACTCAGAAAGACGCTCCAAGTGACGACAAAACAGGAATTTTGATACGTGAGTTATTCGAGTTATTAACCTCATTTTAACCGACCTATTAACACGAATCTCTTTACGATGAGCCGACCAACGTATAATTGGTTGACCGGAGCCTACGCCCGTATCCGATTACAACCGAGTTTTCGCGGGCTTTATATATTATTATTCTTATCTGTTTTGTTTTCTTTCGTCTGATTTGCGCACGAAATGTTTTGACTGAAAGCAATATTTGTCGCAAATTCTCTAAGGTTTCCTTGAGAGGAATCAGCGTGATTCGAATGTCGATTGTTGCAAGTCCCAACGTGTCAAGTTCCAGCATCATCCAAGAAACTCTAAAGGTCGCGTTTTTCTTTTATTATTATAATTAATCTCACGCAAAGTTGCCGCAATAACTTGCACATCTCGCAATATAAAGGTGCTTTATTGCTGCTGACCGTGTACGTAAGATGATATAAGGAAAAAACGAGATAATTTATGCGCGTACATCTCTTCATACACTCGTACTTTGATTCGAACAAACATATTACTGAAAAAAACTTTGCAACTTTGGAAATACTGCCTGAGCTAGAACTACGTGAAAGCGAAAGTTTCATTAAAAACATTTAATTCTTACACAAGAAGTTTCGCTACACATACAGCGATTTTTATGCAAGATTAATCTGATGATTAAAAACAAAAAACAAGTATCGATATAGGTTATCAAAGGTTTATCACTTGTCGCATTAATTTTAATATCGCACATCTCGTGCGTATTTCAGTTAAATTAAAACCAAAAAGAGTCTGATGCTGCGAAAAGAATATATTCGTCTTCCGGTATCGCTGAGACATTAGACAAAAGTGCGATCGAAACAACAAACTTCCAGCAAGATTAAATTACTTTGGAAAATGTGAGAAAAATGATTAGTCAAACGGAACATTATCGTTTACTTATCGTTTTTCACTAACGAGACTATTAGTTACATTTTTCTCAATAGAAGTACTCTCAGCTTTTGCAGTTCTATTCTGTGAATGTGACGATTTTTTTGTTCTTCTTTGTTATCTGCATATAGTGTTAATGCCCTTTGATCCTCTCGAGCTGGGCTATCGCAGAGCGAAGTCAACTGTCTTATCCGTTCTTTCATTAAACGCTCGTTACGCTTGCTCTCTCTCAGATTTCGGATTTCCTAGATAACAATAAATATTTATAGTTATATATATTGGTTTATATGAACGCGCTGAAATTTCGCGCTCCACATATAGAAATAATTTGTTATTGGTTTTTCATTGATTTTCGAAGCTATCGAGCCCGCGTGAGATTGACAACAGTCGCAGACCACGCGTGTTTACGATGGTTTCTTGTAAATGACATTTGTATCACAATTTTTTGGAAAAAAACAAGAAATTCGGCAAGAACACAACTTATTATTGTCAATATTCGACTCCTTACACGATGTATAAGTTAATCTTTCCTTGTATGTCAAATATTCGTTTTTTTGGATCTTTTCGAAACGAAACAGAAGGAGAAGAGAAAAAAAGGGAAACAAAGAATAAGAAACGGATCGTGAGGATAACGCGGTATACACGCGGTTTCTCACACTTGCTCGTGTGTTATCGTTCCCTATTTCCCGTTCTGTTTATGTTGCCTTTTTCTGTTGATTTTTTCTTTCTGTTCTTAAGAGGCGAACATGGTTCGAGGTTTCGCGAGAGAATCGGTTCCAGACGCGTTCGCTATTCTTCTTATCTCGCGTCGCGTTACTCCGCTTTGCGCCTCCGATTTTTATCGTGTGTCTGGCTCGGCGCGTTCCATAGAAATCACTTCGCAACGTTACTCTATCGCTACTGCCATTTCATTCTATTTCCCTCTCTGTTTCCCTCTCCTTCTCTCTCTCTCTCTCTCTCTCTCTCTCTCTCGCTTGCCCTCTCTTTCTAACAGAATAAATAGCGCAGTTAAGCTTTCCTCCCGCTTGCGCTATTGTTCCCGGTTTCGCGGTTTCTCCTATTACGGCTATTTATTTATTTTTTTTCGACGATTGAGAAAACACGCCGCCGCGCACCAGATGTTGCTCCAACGTGCGACGGTCGTTCTCGGACGCTAACAATCCGCACACGAATGAATGAACACACTTGACCACGCAGAGTGGCACACAACGAGAGAACAGGTCGAGATCGCGCGCTCTCGTCCGTCTCGCACTCACCTCCTGGATCTAATCTCACAAGTTTTGTCACCACTCTCGCTCTTTCTCTGTCTCTCCTCGTTGTTGTCCGCCGTCGATGTGGCTGCGCGACACAACGTCGTCTCGCTGATATAATCCTTTATTTCCTAACGATAACGAAACACTTGGAAATCCACGCGTTGTCACACTCGCCGTCAGGCTGGGCCGCAAGGCACCGCGCCCGGACGCGGCCCGTACGCGTTACTACACAGCACACTCTCGCTCATAATAGTAGCACAGCGACGCCATTTGTGCGCGTATTCACATTAACATGCCCACCAGCGTGTTATTACGACTACGGTCTACGTCACTGAGCACAGCTGATAAGAACGCAGCCGCAAGCGCCGCCCAATGGAAGCCGTCGTTTCTCTTTCGGCGCGGCTTATTTAAAGCGAATATGCCTCCGATACTTTTGTGTATGTATGTACAGCTGACTTGAATCCGCAATAAGAAATAAGAGAGAACGCAATTTGACGAGAAAAAATTACTAGAACTTAGACCAATCACATTTACTTGGTTGGATCAATTGATCAATGCAATTGGTCGAATCATCGCGTGGAACGGTAGACATCTATAGTTTACTTTTCTGCCGCTTAAACGACGGAGGCGCTGTTAGTCTCCATTACAACATGAAGATATCAACTAGAGCAATCTATGGTCGTTATATAATCACAGATAATCACAGATTTAAACCACAGTCTACAGCTTAATAGCCCGCCACAACATCTCATTACCGCATCTATCTACTTACCGCTTCAACATTGAATTAGCTGTTTAACTTGTAAGGTGAATACATATAATCTTGGAATACATATAACTTTATTTTTCTAAAGTTGTTGGTCGTTTTTGATTTCGTATAAATAAAAATTATTATATCAGAAAAATTGAATAAATAAGATATGGAGCCTATGGAGGACATGGAGAAAGCGCAGCATTCTAACATTTTTGAAATGGTTGAAATAATATCTCCCGAAAGGTAAGCAAATTGCTAACTAATTGTAGACAGATTGACTACAACGTCAAGCGGAATATCGCAACAGTGCCGAGGTCATTTATAAGACAGAAGTGGTTTGTAAACAGATCTGCTAGACTAGATTGTCATTCTCGACAAATTGGATCCAAATCCCGAACATAGATTCATCAAGGTTTTGAATATATGTTGAACAGATTTCGGAATTTAGTACCAATTTGTCAACTGACTCTCTTGAGAACCAGTTTTTTGTGCCTTTTTGTCTATTCCGTTAATAATCTTGGAAAAAATTTTCTATTCAATTTATGATTGTTTTGGTGACAAAATTTATCACAAAGACTTGACAAAAATGTTTTTAACAGATATGACCAACCTATGAGATTAGGATGTTGCCGCTTGTGCAAATTAAATTATATGTTTACATCGGTGTCACATATTTATAAACACCTGCAGGTAGCACATCCAGAAATAGCAAAGAAACAGGAAAAAGAAAGTTCACTTACAAAACTATATGGTCAATATCTTGAACTTACACATTGTAAGGCAGAGTGTGTACTCTGCCATAGTGTTTTTTTGTACCGTACTTCCAAGGATCTTTTAAGACATTTGAAAATAGTTCATGACATATGATATTATAAGACAAACATGATTACAAGATAAAACTAAAAAAATAGACAAGAAAATAATAAGAGGTATTTTGAATATTTTTTTCTTCTTTTAGATATGTATATAAAATTTTACTTTATATATAGAAAAGAAAATTAAAAATGTATAAAATATATAACAAACAACTAGATTTTTATAATATTTATATATAAGAATTTATTTTTATATTTTATCTAATATACAAAAAATTTTTTTTGTTTACACGCAGGTCAAACAGGTCAAAGACAAAAAATACTTTTATATTTTATAATATAAATCAGGGACTGTAAATCTGTTTTATAAACAAGTATGTATTTATTTTATAAAGTAAAATTTATTACAAAATATATTTCATATTTTTTGTTTTATTTTATTTTCTATATTGTGTATTTGTCAAAGTTATAAATCTATTATTGTCTACAACTTTTGTGAAGATGTTTCTAAATATAATGTATCAATTTAATAAAACTTAAAATAGTTACATATATATATATATATATATATGTATGTATATAAAATGTATGTATAATGATTAGAGTTATACACTATATAATTAGTTACACTATATTTGTAATTGAATAATCTATTTCTGACAATTTTGACAAATTTGTTACGAATACGTTTGCAAATTCTGTTTTTTAAAAATTGGCATCCCAATCAGAAAAATCGTTTATTATTCGAGCACGATCTGGAGGATATTTGTCAAAATTTCTCATGTCAAGATGTCCTTTTATCTATACAACAAAAAGTAATACGTATCTAGTTACTGAAATACAATACAACAGAATGTACACGTTTCAAAAATCAATATAACAATACAACAGAATGTACACGTTTGAAAAAACTTATTAAAGTACTTACTACCGGCTTTAGAAGAGCGACCATCGTTTGGTTTTGTAGTGATTTCCAGTCAAAATTATTGAACCATCTAGAAACAATTTTAAAATAATTATTTTTTTCAGAATAGATACTATAAATAAAATATACAAAAAACATGTTAAAAAAAACATTTGAAGAGTATAAAAATATAAAATTTTAACTTTTTATTAAAAAGAAAAAATGTTTTGACAAATTTTACAAAAGTGTAAGAAAACTTTGGCAAAATATTACTTGTGATTTCGCACATCCGTGGCGCCATTTCGCAAATGGCCGAGTCTCTTCGTCGGTTCGAACTGTAAAAGACGACGCATGAAACTTTTCGCGGTGGGTTTGATCACGCTAGGTATAAAAACGTCGTCGAAACCTTTGAGAATGTTTTCGCACACTTGGATATCGTTCACACCTTGGAAAGGTGTTCGGCCGAGAAGTAATTCGTACACTAACACTCCTAAAGCCCAATAATCGACGGCCCTTCGCAATGCAAAAAATAAAGAAATATTGAAATTTAAATAAATGTATTTTACAAACTTTTTTAAAATATTTCTGACAAAAACAAGTCACGAACAATACCTATTATATCCTTTAAGTTGAATAATCTCCGGGGCTATATATTCAGGAGTTCCTACAAAAGTCTTCGTCTTGTAGGCACCTATCATCTTGCTAGATCCAAGATCGGTCTAAATAACCAAAAGTCACGTTAACATTTAACTGTGATTTTATAAATGCCGTCAGCTTTAAAAATCACAGTTTTATTTGAAGAAAAATAGCCGCGCGTGTAGATATTTATTTGACAAAAAAACTTTTAATTTCTATCAAGTTTATAACATGTTAACATACAATTTTAATATAGCCGTTATTGGCTATCAAGATGTTCTCGGGCTTCAGATCTCTGTAAACGATACCAAGTGTGTGAAGATGATCGAGCGCTTCCACGATACAGGCGACGATAAATTGAGCGGTTGCATTATCAAACCGACCGAATCTGTACAAAGCTGTTCGCAGATCACCGCCGAGACATGCCTCCATCAGAAAGTAAAGATATTTGTTGTCCTTGAACGTTCTGTGCAGTCTGTATATGTATAAAATTGTGTATATGTTTAGCAAATAAGAGATAAAATGTATATTTTGATATATATCAATTCTCGAACAGCAAGTTTTGAACTGACTTGCAGATAAAAGGTGAGCTACACAATCTCATATTGTGCTTCTCGTTGTAGATCAGTTTCTGATATTCTTTCTGTGTTATTATCTTCTTGCGCACTTTCTTCCTAGCGAAGCTGATATTTGGCATCGATTTAACGGTCACCAATTCCACCCTGCCGTAACCTCCGGCTCCTATGGTTCCTATCACTTCTATATCCGACAAGACTAAATTGCAAAATGCCTCATTCCAGCCTTCCACGACCGTAGGACGTCGGAAGACTCGCCAATCCTTGTTTCTTATTGATTCTAATCCACCAAGGTAATTCAAAAATGATCTACATTATAGAATAAACACATGTTACAAATTATATACAGGTTTTTAATATTTAAATAATATTACATATATAGATTTTAAAAGATCTTAATAAGATTTGCATGTTAAAAAAACGCCGTACTCTCTGTCAATTGTGTAACATTCGGTTCCAGGTGGCAGAGCGATGGCGTTAGCTTGCCGTTTAGTGTCGCCGTTATCGTACAAGGCTTTTTCGCCGAAATAATCACCTTTGTCGAGGATCATCAATTCCTTCTCTGCACCAAACTCATTTGTCTTTGTGATTCTGACATTGCCGCCTTTTATTATGAAGAACTTATCTCCCAGTTCTCCTTCACGTATGATGTACGAATGAGAAGTATAAAATTCCTAAGGTAATAACATAATATTTATAAAATATTTTATTTTAAAAGTTTTACGTATATATAAAAAAAAAAATATTGACTTTTGTTCGCAAAGAGAAACAGAGAGTGTGTAGCTTTGATAGTATGTAGCAAATCTTATTAAGATCTTTTACTTACCACGCTTATTAAATCGGACATTTTTAGAAGAACTTCCTCGGGAAGTGTTTGCAACACAGAAGTACGACGAAGAACTTGCAAATTATATCGCGTGGATTCTTCGTCGTTTCTCTGCATTATAGCGTGAAACACTTTTCGGTCTAAGACCCAAACTTTGGCATCGGTTTGCGCTGTAATTCGATTTATTTAGTTTCTTAATTGTAATTAAAAAAAAAAATTATATAATCGATATTAATACTTGGTTATACCATCAATTGAAGACAATCTTTTTGTGTTATATAACAACGCTAATTCTCCAAAAGCAACGCCGGGTCCGAAATTTCCATAAAATGTGTCGTTTACGTATATCTCAAACGTTCCCGTTTCCGAGACATATAAGTGAGATCCTGATTTTTAAAACACATAAATACAATTTACTTGTATATTCTTCCATTTTTGCAGATTGTTAGAAACGTTAGTTGATAAAAATATTAGTTGATAAAAAATGATAAAAATATTTGTAAAAATATCTTGAAAGAGAAGCTATTCTCGCGATTAACCATCATACGCACTCACCTGTTTCACCTTGCTGAATAAGTCGTGTTTGTCCTTTAATTGTTTTCGGGTACATAGCTGAAACAATATCGTCGATACGGGATTCATCGAGATCCCCTAAAAATTTGTTTTCCCGAATAGCATTTTTAATTAAACGTTGCGTCCTGAAATATATCACAAAAAAATAGAAATTTAAATTTAATTAGTATCATTATATGTGTTATGAAATAATAAAGTTGTTTCATACTCTGTGTCTTTGTCAAAACGCGAAATTTCAATCTGTGACACATCGATTTCGCCCATAACACCGCGTTTACGTTGTTGGGTCAAAAGCCGATAGAATTCATTGCTCTTCCTTCGAGAATCGAGATTTGTGTTATATGGTCCCAAATTAACCGAGCCACGATGGGGCCATCGCAAGCAGAGAGCGTGCATTTTAATATCTTTCTACAAGTTTCGTCTGTAATCAATTATTTACATATTATTTGCAATGCTATAGGTTTGTGCATAATTTGCGCATCATAATCATATTTCTTTTATATTACATGAAACAATTACTATGATTTATGCAATTAATAGATAATTGAGAATGCTGATGAAATCAATGATTTACGATACGAGAAAAGACAATAGATAAAAATTTGACTTGGAATTATTTCGTAGAAATTATTTATTTTACAGAAATCACACAAACTTACCTTGATTTTATTTAACGTGTTTTCTCTCTTGCGTTGCGTTTTACGTCGCGTATCAGGACCGAACTGATTATAGTCAATATAATTGCAGAACTGTAGCAGATCTTATCTACACGATGGATAGCAGCAGTTAGTTGCCACAGTAATTTTTTAAAGATTATAATGTGATTTCCATCATTGTCGACAAAACCACTAGTTTGATAAGATCGATAATAGTGCAATGTGATTCAACTAAGAATGTGATGTTTTTTAAGTGAGCGATATGACGCGTTGTTCTACACGTATTTGTATGCAACTGATTGGTCGTATTAGCAACATTTATGTGTTGCGATGTAAATAAATTTTTGACGATTTTAATTACATGCATTTAAAATACAGAAATGTTTGTGGAAAAACATAGGATAAGGAGAAAAGTTAGAAACAGAGAAAGAAAAGTATTAGAAAATCATTTATTCGAAAATGTGACACGTCATTACACATATATCTTAAAATTACATTACACTGCTGATGTTTTATGCAATAAAATCATTTTAGTTAAATACATTATTTTGTTTACAGCTTACTATATATTAGACAGAATTTAATATATATAGAATATAAATATAGTAATTTTTAATATCACACATATAAAAACAGTATCGTTAAAAACATAGGTAGGTAGGTACGTATAGTTTTATGTTGAATCAAAGTACACCAGAATATCTCGCAATAATTATGCTTTTACGAAGAATATACTTTTTTATGTTATTATGAATTATTTTTTACATTATTCGCTCTCAGAGATTAAATGATCTACTCGAATATATGAATAAATCGATGTTATTATTAAGTAATCACTTTGATACTTGTTTTAAGAACATTTTTAAAAAGAAATTGTCAGTTGCTAAAAATATCCGATCTTTTTTTTTATTAAATATAAAAAGTTGTAAAAATCCTGCTTTTACGTAATTGCGCAAAAAGATTGCGTGGAGGGTCGATCGCATCGGTCTTCAAAATTCAATGTCCCAACCGGAAAATTCGTCTGGCGGAATATCACGGTCTGGTGGATATCTTTCGAAATTTCGTGTGTCGAGTTGATGTCGCACCTGAAAAATTTAAATAAATAAAATAAATTCGCGCAAAACACAAGTGTTTCCGTGTATGTAAGATACATAAATCGAAGATACACGATGCTTTCTTCAGTTATCTACAATAACAGTTATCTATCAATATTTTCTTTAATGACTTTACGTAAACTCGCGATAAACGTACCGTGGGCACAATGGGGGCCGGCAGCGCTAATCTTTGAAGTGCTTGCCAATTGAATCCGGAAAACCACCTATGACAGATAAACATTATATATGTGATTGGATTTTTCATGGATATTTTTTTAACATTTTCACAAGCATGGGTCATACATACAAGAAATATGTTTCAAAAAAGTACAAATAATATTTATAAAATTGTTAAAATCTAAACATAAAGCTAAGCATAGTGCTCTTTTTTTTCGCTTCTTTGTGAAAATATCCTACAAACTTACTTGTGATCGCGGATGTCGTGTATTCCGTTTCGCTGATAACCCAATCGTTCTGACGGGCTCAATCGGAGTAGCTTCTTAATGAGATTATTCGCATTTTTGTTGACGATACTCGGTATGCCGACCATTTCTATGCCTTTCAGTATTTTATTGTAAGTCGTCATATGATCGGATCCTCGAAACGGTGGCTTGCCGACGAGAAGCTCGTGCGTTAAAATGCCGAGTGCCCAATAATCCACCGCTCTTAAAAAAGTTACAGTGTGAAGCGCGACAGATAGATTGAACAAAATTATAAGCAAGCTGATAATTAAACAATAAACGGGCGAACTAACGAATTTTACTTACCTATCGTGTCCTTTGTTCAAGATAATTTCCGGAGCGACATATTCGGGTGTGCCGGCGAACGTCCACGTTTTGGCCGGACCGATCTTTTTACTAAAACCAAAGTCAACCTATCGAAGAAAATAAAATTTTGTTGAAAATTTTTTTTCATCACGCATTGCGTACATATAATTAAAAAGCCAATAATAATCAAATGAGACTTACTAGCTTCAGATAACCACGTGTGTCGAGCATAAGATTCTCCGGTTTGAGATCTCGGTAAACGATGTTTAGCGAGTGAAGATGATCGAGAGCTTCCACTACGCAACCGACCATAAACTGCGCAGTGGCGTCGTCGAAGTAGCGTCTTCTTTGCAAAGTCGTCCACACGTCTCCGCCGAGACATACTTCCATCAGAAAATAAACGTATTTGCTATCCTTGTACGTTTGATAAAGTCTGAGTGAACATAAAAATTCAATCATATTTATCGATACATTATAGATATTGGTTCTAGAGTTTCTAAAATTTACAGTACACAATAAACACACGTCGAAACTCTCGCACTCACTTGCACACGAACGGTGAATCACATGCTTGCATAATGTATTTTTCGTTAAGCACGTGCTCTTGCTGTTGTTGCTCGACCATGACCTTCTTCTTGAGTTTCTTCAAAGCGAAACTCTTGTTCGGATCGGATCTGAGCGTGACAAGCTCGACACGTCCGAATCCACCTACTCCTAGAGTACCTCTCGTCTCAAGATCGGACAAGGTCAAATTGGCATATTCGTTTGTCCATTTTTTCGGGGTCAACGAACGCTTCTGTTTCTCGTACTCCGCCATCCAGTCCTTGTTACGAATTTCATCGAGACTACCTAAGTAATTCAGGAATGACCTAAACAAATTGTTTAGATTACAAAAGTATTAAATTATATAACGTTCTTAAAATTTTCACTCCGAGATAAAAAAAACTTTCGCGAAATATGTTCCTCGAAGTGAGTTTATGTGACATTTGATTATATGTAACGAGATAACGTATAGTAGTCGTATTTACGTTCTGTCCAATGTCAAACATTCGACACCGGGCGCGAGTGCGATAGCATTAGCACGTCGTTCGCCTTCGTCATCATAAAGAGCCAATTCGCCAAAATAATCTCCTTTGCCGAGGACCACGAGTTCTTCCTCGCCACCATATTCAGCATCCTTCGTAATCCGTACGTTACCGCCGCTTATTATGTAAAATTTCTCACCCTTTTCGCCCTGCCGTAGTATTTTAGCGCCAGCTGGGAAAAATTCCTGTACACACACATCACAAAGCATTATTACTTTGTAAATAAATTGTGCGTGATGTAAAATTTGCAAATATTTTCATATTTACTATTCTTATGAGATCGGATATCTTTGCGAGCACGTGATCTTTGGGTTCGGGGAGCTTTTGGAGAACGGAAACACGCTGAAGAAAGCGGATGTTGCCCTCTAGTTGTTCCTGAGCTGTTCTCATCATTATAGTGAGAAATACTGATCTGTCGAGTACCCATACTTTTCCACTTTTCTTTACTGAAATAACAAATTTATAATAAAAACGTAGTAATATATTCTTAGAGATAGTTTTTTTTTATAATTTAAATTTTTTCTTCATTTTTATGTACCGCTAATTGATCGAAGTCTTTTTGTGTTGTACAGTAGAGCAATTTCTCCAAACGCGATTCCCGGTCCGAAGCTTCTTTGAAATTTATTTCCTTCGTAAATATCAAACTCTCCTTCCGCTGACACGTACAAATGCGAGCCTGTGAACAAAGAATGTAAATATTTTAATACAATTATTTTAATTTTATTATCATAAAATAATAAAAATGTGCGTGTGTGCATACCTATGTCACCTTCCCGAATGACCAAAGTATTGGCGGGAATTTGTTTCGGATACATCGCGGAAACGAGCGCCTCCACTTGATTGTCCTCGAGATTTCCCAAAAATTCATTTTCTAAAATGGCTCGTTTAATTTGCCTTGCGCTCCTGTAAAAAAAAACAATAATTTATATTTTCTATTTTACCTCAAAACAATATCAATATCATTATAAAAATCTTCATTATTAACATTTCAATTACCTCGCGTCTTTTTCGTACACGGGGGTTGGCGCGGAGGGTGGCGTCGGCGTCCTTCCTATAACGCCTCCCCTCGGATTGTTCACCTGCTGCTCGCCATTGTCCGTGGCAGCTGTCTCTTTCGTTGTCTTTCGCTTGTCATATTGATACAGTGTTGGTGTCGGCGGTCCAGTGCCATTTACAATAATTACCGAGGACTGAGTAGTAATACCGGGTAATGGACGTATCTAATAGAAATTGGAACAATAATACTAATAGCAAACTTTTGTCAGCGTAATATAATGAAGCGACTTATTTACAAATTACGCGTGGATTAGAAAAAAGAACTTACAACGCCGTGCGACAAGTTCGGTTCACCGTTGCTGGCAATTACACCGTGTCTTCCACCATTCTGCACACACACAGAACTTACTAGTTTTATTCAAGTGTATAAATATCGTGAAACAAACTTACATTTACAATTAGATTGAGGCTGCTGGATTCCTCGTGACTCGACAGAGGGGTAAGATTGATGCTACCCCTCTGCCCGAGAAAATTGGCTCTCGGAAAGCACGAGAACCTCATGTTATCTTCGTCCAATGCATGTCCAAAGCAAATTCTTTTTACGCCTGAAATGCAATCAAAAAAAAAAAAAAATCGATCAAATAATAATTATCTCTCGCTCGTCATCTATCTCTATCTATCAGAAATCTCTAAATATTAATAATATCTATCTCGGATCTCGACCTCAAAGAAATAATGTCGATCAGACCGATAGAAATAGGAAAATAAGACGATTGTATACGTAACAACACATAAGTAGTCAATTATCCGCTGACTCATTTTTGTCACGTTTCATAATGACGTTTAATAGTTTATCGTTCAGCGCTTCACATGCTGAGTTCGTTTATTGACCTGCATTCGGTTTCAAAAATACTTTGTTTGCATTACATGATGACGTTCGATGTCACGTAAAAAGATCTTTTTTCGCGCGCGATACTTTCATGTGACCACTCGGTGCGAGATCAGATTGTTTCCACACTAGTCACATGCTTATGCTAATGGTGTTTGGTGCACGTGACATATTATACCTTGACGTCACAATGCATTAGCACATATTCATGAGAATATTCTCGAGTTTACCGAGATTATATTCTTTTGTTCCTATTAAGATTTCGTGTATATAAAATATTGCGTGTGTATATATAAAATATTAAAATAAAAAAATAGATTTTTAATTTTATTTATTTATTTTATTATAAAGTCAAAGTTCTCTAATCTAATACTTTAGCGCTCTTTCAAAAGAGATCTGTAATATGTCCGTGAATATATTTTGCAATAATCCGGACTTGCGTGCCGTTACGGCATTGTTGATTATGTCGCCATGTGATTCAGCGAATCGCTCATTTCACTGGGTTTTTTTGCGCAAAGTGCGCGCGATATTCACCGCCAGTGATTGAAAATCTACATTACACGTGACGTAAACTATAGATTTTCACTATTGGCAATGAACATCGGAATATCGCCTGTATCTATTTCGCTTCTAATCTTGTTTTCTCGAGTATTGTTTAACGAGGGTCGCGAGAACGTCACTTCGTTTATCATCATTGTGTAAACAGGAATCTCGAGGTGAAATGTTTCGAGGTAAAATGTTTTTAGCTTCCATTATCCGCGTTACGTGTGTGCTTTGTAAAAGTATCTTTCAAATCTGTATTGCAATGTATGAATCTCCTTATTCTTGTGACAAATCAGGACCGATCTCTTTCAAACAAAAGTACAAAAAACGTTTGACTGTTATGTAAGTGTCACACACGTATGTTTCATAAGTTCTCAGAAGCGAATAGGATTCTGTGTTTTATAAAAGAAATGTAATCTACAATACGTACAGAAATATGTACAAATATAACATTGTATGCAACATTCATTTCCTTTGACATTTTTATTGTTAGGTAAAAACTCATTTATTATATATTGTTAAAAACTCGTTTACTTATATATCACTTATTTGCGACAAGAGCGAGATTTTTTTCGATTATTTTTAAAAATCTCCTTATATCGTTTTCAGTAAAACTCTTTTTTATTTTCTAAAATTAAAACTGACGATTTTCAAATTATTTCGTTCTTGTCGCAAAAATGTACGTGATATATATAATATTAAAATATCACCGCGTGATACGTTTTTAGTAGAAGATACATGGTTACAGATTGCACAGGTTTTAAATACGTAATCTCGTTACAAGAGACAAGGTCAGTTCGTATCGAATTGTACGCACTACATCGGGGCCATGATAACTATATTTGATTAAACACACAAGTAAATAATTGCTCAAACGTTAATTATAGCGCGTCTGCCAAATGTATGTCGTTCGCGCGCGATAAACTGCCGCACGTGCTCTCCCGCGCGCAATTTATTAATTACAATTTTTCATAAGAAAATATTGAAATAAATTTATTATCAAGGTTTTGTCCCTAATGTCGATAAACTGCACGGGCTCTCGCGCAGCTTAATTAATTACTTAATTTTTTGTAAGAAAGTACTTAGACCTTGATGAATTTATTATCAAGGTTTTTTCTTTTCTCACTAATGTCAATATCACGTGAAAACGAAATTATCTCGAAATTGTCTTCGAGTACAGAGCGAATTGTATCAAAGACACCATTCGCGTTCGTGATTACATCATTGTGAAGTAATCGAATTTAATTCGCATGTGATTCTCTACTGCGCAACGATCTAAAAAAAAAAAACAATTATGTAACCATAATTAACAAAGCGATACTACGTTGTTCGTGTTATTCGCGCGAGCGAATCATGTGTTTTTCCATTGTATTGAAAAAACATGATAAAAAAAGAGATAATAAAATCTCGCTTTGATGTCGCGTAATGTGCGAGATGATTAAACGATCTTCACGCGTAACAGGAAATATCCAAAAAAAGAGCCAGAAATCTTCCGCACAAAAGTCACGCAACCCATTCGTACTTTGTTCACGCGTTTATAATCGGTATTCATTACCTGTGTTTCGTAACGGTTTTTGTATTCGTATGTTCTGTGGCGTGTAAAATTCGATTTCACTATATTCTTTAAGATCTAAGAGGATAAAAACGCTCACGAGGAAAAAATCGAGCGAAATCGGCAGCAAGTGACCATCGATTACACCTTGTCCGTGTGCACCTTGTACGAACTTTTCTTGTTCCTGGAACGGAATAGCATGACGACAACGACTTTGTTAACGACTCGTAATTAAAGCCTCGAAGATAATTGCATTTCGCGTCTTGAAAGCGAGCGATGCGTGACACACAAAAAAAAAACGCGTCCGACGCGTGAAGCGACAATATTACGCGACATTCTTTTGCCTTGGTTTTCAGTTGTTTATGTAAAAAAATGCGAAGTCGTAAGTCACGGAAGTGACGAGAACGCAATGATATCGTTAATCTGTTACACAATGCGTGCTCGGTGTCAGAGTTTTTAAATGGGAAAACATGCAAGAAATATACTTAAGCGAATGCTTAAGCGCGAGCGCATATCGTCGCGATTGCGAAAATCGATGCCGTAACGAGAGAGGATATAAATGATAGCGATTTTTTTTGACGAGCATTACTTTGTAACGTTTTTCCACTGGAAAACAGTCGTTCGTGTCTGTTCGAGCGATGAAACGCTTACTTTTTACACGAAAGCGAGAACCGATAATAAGTTTTCGATTTCTTATATACGCGCGCATGGCGCACGTTTCGATATTTTACAGGCTTTTAGTATAACGATCTCGTTTTACTTCACTGGACGGCGTTCGACATACGTATCGCAAACATTTCGTAACTTAATACGAAGATGATGCGAGTCTATATATATAGCGTCACAAGATGACGAACAATTAAGACGTAAAAAAACAAAAAACAAAAAAACAAGCAAGGTTTAATCGAATGATGTTTTATCGGTATAATATATATTTACAAAAATGGATCTGGTGTATAATACATTTTACAAGTCATCGACAATTAAGACAATATTGTTTTAGGACGCGACAATTACATAGGCGTCTCTCTTCATATTATAAACGCGTTTAATCAACTGTAATCGTGCCGAGGTTAATTAGTTTTATCCACTTATGTACACATACAGCTATATTAATTTAAGATGACGTGTGAATTATGCGCGTATTTGCCTTCCCGACGAAGTTATACGATACTTTCGGTGACTTGTCTCGATAATTAATGGTTTTGATAATTAACGAGTTTGCTTTATTGTTTTATTATTCATCTCAAATTTTTCCAAATTACATGCGTGTATTTTAACTGTTATGAACATAAAAGAAAGAAAAAAAAATACACTCTGTATTTATTTTGAAAAACAATACGAGTTTACTCTCATTGTGTAAGTTCTTTTCTACATAATATTGCACAATCGGCTTACTTAACGGAACATTACGGTCTCATCGTCATGTAACTACCGACAAAGTGATGGGAATTTTTTTATCATTCGGTATTGCCTTCTTTCGATCACGATCGACGGAATGCAAGATGCGCGCGATGAATGTGAACGCTTTTATCCCACCCGGATTCCCGCTTGATAAATCAAACACACACGCAGCCCGCTCGCTTCTGTATCGCTTTTCTCAAAAACTCACCCTTCAGGTTGACGTTCGAGATATTTCAAGCCGAATTGAAAACTTTGCGTCTCGAAAAAGACGTTCACAGAATTCTCGGTCTTGAGAAAGATATGCACTTTCTCCGCTATCGCACAATTTCGGAACGGAAAAACACCAATTTTTTTTTTTTTTTTACCCAACCACGACAACAGATACCACACCGCACGAATTCGCGCATTCAACTGATGCCTCAAGTTTGACAAAGACGCAGAAATCTTATCTAGCCGATAACGAAATGGCGACGAGCAGTGTCAACAGACAGGTACGTACATGGAACGCGCCAACATCTTATCTATATAATGAATCTATTCTCTTTTCCATTAATAAAACTATCATTGTGTTTCTTCTTCTTCTTCTTTTATAAATATAAATTTCAAATGATATGTCAAGCGCGACATCGGCAGTACAATTAACAAAAAAAATTACTTTGCAAGCATTATCCCACGCCGATTTACGCTTCATTAGTATCACCGATTGTAAAATTGTCAAGAACTGCGAGAACTTTGTGAAAAAAAAAGAAATAAGCTTACATAAGGTTAAAAGATTAACAAATGCTAATTGTCTTTGAATATTAATAGCATATCTTTCTGCATGCTAATGTAAACGTTAACTGATTCAAAAATGTCATTTGGTTTGTCAAACTTTTTTTGAACAAAGTCTCGAGTTATCGGAAAGTTTCAACGACACACATAATTCAAACGAATCTTCGAATATATACGAAGTATTATATTACGTAAACTACATTGGAAAATATTGTCGAGATAGATTTGAGAATCGTTCTTTCTTCGGAACATTTTAAAGAGAGTCTCAAATCTCTTATCAACTGATTCAGAAAAGTCATAAAGAAAGATTTTCAGTTTATTAGCTCTGAGATAATTAAACAACTGTCTTCTCATATTTCCCGCATCTTTATCTGTGAAAAAATTGCTTTTTCTTTATCATCGTCGCTATTATCATGCTTGTATTTTAGATTTTTTTGTAACATAACAACTATTCTCTTTCGAGTGACTTCATTGTGAGTTTTAATATTTTTCTTGTAAACTAGGATTATATGTCAGTTCGTACATATATCAGTTCACAACCAGTTTCACAAATAGTTCAGTTTATTTGCTACTGTCTTTATTTTTCGCTACTGTCGAGCGATTGCGTTAAAAATTTTTAGTGCACAGCAGTCACGATGTGTTTTGTATGTAGACGTAACAGAATCTTTCACACGTTCTCGAAAATATGGATTATCTGCCACGTAGCAAAAATCTGCTGATAACGCGCGTGTAGCTAATTTGCCGGAAATACTCACCTTTGAAACTTCAGTTTTATTCCAATTCTTGGTTTTCTGATTTATCGCGTCTAATAATTATATATCTGTGATCTTTTTTTGTTGATGCACAATCTTCTCTCACTGATAAAATATACTATTCCAAAAATTCGTTCTCTCTCTCTTTCTCTTGTCACCTTCGTCAAATTATTTTTAATCACACGGAGAGATATATATATATATATCTCGTTTGTATCAATTTTTTCAAATCGGTAAACTTTTAATACTTATGTAAACTTTAAATTATTGATTCACAAACTTAATTAGCAATTGAATTTGTTCACTGAACGATTAATTCACCACTTGATCGGAATTGCATTAAAAATTACGGTGCTGTGAATGCGCGCAAAAAGATAAATTTCTTTATAAAAATTGAGTTAGATGAGTTTGCACCTAATTTTAACCACGGATTTAATTAGCGATCTCCATCGAAACGAAAGAAACTTCCTCGCACGATAATTGAACGGAACATTTGTCAATAGAGAGTGTTCACATTCTTGTGGCAATAGAACGTCCACTTAGTTTTCTCTTCTTAAATATTGGATTTCACGCGCGAAGAGAAAACTTATCGGCGTCCTCGCCGGTTCACCATTCCGCCGATCAAACCGGAGCCGAAAAGTGCTGATAAGCGAAACAACTCCAGTGTTATCGACAGGCCGGCCTCGATGCCACTAGCAGAAAAACACACTCGCCGTTTTCCACGTCGTCGTCGTAGGTAGGTAGGTAGGTAGGTAGGTGCAGTCGACGACGTGGGGGTATTGGTAATTATTATCGTTTGACACTCTGTTATTCGTCCGATACACTGAGCGTCGCAGCTGGACTGTGACTTCACACACATACACATACACACACCACACCACACCACACCACACACACACTCACACACACACACACAGAGTTTTCTCTTCCTCTCTTTTATCAATATTATTGTATTTATTTTCTTAATTATCTTTTTTTTCGATCTACAATTATTTAATTTTAATTTTTTACAATTATTTTTATGTCACATTTCAATAAAATATGTACATTTTTTTGTATTCATAAAGTGTACAAATATTTATAATATATTTTACAATAAAATATTGTATTAAAAATTGAAGATCCACACATTACTCCTTTATAAGAACATAATCGTACTTACGCACTTATCTAGCAGTCTTTCAAGTTTTATCTTAAGTCAGTTAAGTGTGTAATAAGAGTAAAGTCTTATTTGACACGTGTTTTTTCATTTCTTTTGTAATTGTCACCGTTAATCGCTTTGTTCAATTTCTTTGACCAATGTAATAAAGATTCCATATTGCCGCTGCATTAAGTCCGCCGGTGATCCTTCCTCAATGATCTTGCCCTCGTCAAACACAATGATGCGATCGCAATCTAACAAAGCCGCTGCTCGATGCTACGCACAAATAGTAAATACTTTTCTTAATCTTTTATCACACAGACAAATAATGAACGAGATTTGGAAAATGTAGTGATATTACCATATCAAACATGTCTAATACTAACCGCAATAATAATCACAGTTTTATTTTCGAAAGCGGCAGCAGCTGCTTTTAAAAGTGACTTTTCGGTGGCTATGTCGAGCGCGCTGGTTGCTTCGTCGAGAACGACAATACTCGACCGCTGTAGAATTGTGCGTGCCATACAAAGGAGTTGAAGCTGACCGGCTGAGAAATTTTCGCCGCCTTCTCGTACCTCAAGTTCTATTATATAAAAATATATTGTTCTACATTATATTGTAAATAGATTACTATCACACATATTGTGCACTACTGCGTACTTAATCCCTCAGGATGTGAAGCTATGACGTCCTTGATTTGGGAGAGTTCGAGAGCATGCCAGATTTCCTCATCGTCGTATTCCGAAAGTGGATCTAAATTGTCTCTATAATATATTGAACATAAATTTTTTTTAAATAAACAATTAGAAAATAAGGCGCGCGTGAAAAAACACTTCTTGATTTTTACGAACCTAATCGTGCCGCTAAACATTGTAGCATCCTGCGCTATGGCCGATAGCCGCGATCGCAAAATTCGAAGCGGCACTTGTCGAATGTCGATTCCGTCCAACAAAATGCGTCCTTGACTGATTTCGATCAGTTGAAAAAGAGCCATCGCGGTCGATGATTTTCCGCTACCGGTTCTGCCACAAATGCCTAACTGTAATTAAAACAAAACGATTAATAATTATTGATCGTATCATTATGTAATTATAAATTTTTAACTACCTTTTGACCAGCTGGAATTTTTAAAGACAAATCTCTGATCACCGGATTTCTCTCTGCCTCGTAACGTAGAGAAACGTTTTCGAAAACAATCTCACCTTTATCGGGCCAGTTATCGCTTACCTGCAAATCTAAAATTTGACAGATAGACAAGTGAAGCGTACGTATGTAAAAGTAAAATAAGTAACAACGATTATATGAGATATTGCTTTTGAAATATAAAATGAAAGAAACTTCTATATTTCATGTGAACCATCTGTGTTTTTGATAACGCATGAATAAAGTGCTGCATAATTTTCGGAAGTTGATTAATCTCTGATAATAAGATCTTCAAAATCGATATTCAAATATAATCGAAGTATATAACGCGTATGCGATATCATGTTCTGATGTACGATAATGAAAAATGACAGATTATTGCGGATGTAAGTCGATCGATATTTAACGACACTGAAAAGTTTATCACTTGTTTACCACATTCAAATTTGCACCCGTCACGAATTGAATGTGATGTAACGATATGATGGATTAATGACCCGGGGAAAAAAAATTCATATAATGAACAAATTCTATAGTTTAGATCAGAAATTCTTACTATTTTCGTGATAATTCTCCGACTGCGTGTTCTTGTACGCCAAAATTCGGGCCACACTTCCCATGTACATTTCGATATCGGCGGTAAACTTGACCACCCAGTTCAGATATATCGGTATTACGAGGGTGTAGTTGATCGCCAAACCCACCAGAGCGGGTGTCACACTGTGTGGATATAATTTTGCGGAAAACAAGGCCGCGCAAATCGCCGTCACTACGATAACAGCACCCAGATAATCCTAAAGTTATTTACAAGATAACAAATTATATATAGAGATTGAAAGTTTTATCAATTGATTTTTTTGATAAACATATTGTATTTCGCTTTTTATTTTTTTTTACCAATACGATGCCTAGCCATCTGCTGCTGCTGTTTAGAAGAAGAAACGCGTTGGTATTTACGTCGAGGCGTCTCATTGTCTCCTCCATGAAGCGATCTTCCTGTTTGAATGCTCTCAGTGTCGGAAGTCCGCATAAAGTTTCCGAGAAATGCGCTGCTACCGGCCCTCTTGTGCTTGACACGCATATGCACGATTATTTATGCATTCCGAGAAATGCGCATTAAATTAATGAGTATCTATGTATGAGATATATAGTAGTGATCGTTAAAATACCTGCTGTCTAACTGTTGCAGTTGCCTAGCGCTCCGTCTGTAAAATCTTTGTACTATGTAATAAGCGCAGCTTGTTGGCACAGCGGCAATCAAAAACCACGGTGCAATGATAACGTTAACGATCATCGCCGAGCCGCAGAGTAACGCAAAGAACGTGAGTCTTTTGATCGACGTAGAAATTTTCTTGAAAAAAAAAAATACAAATTTATTTAAAATTTAATTAAAATGTTATTTTTTCGTGATTTTTGTCTTTGATTCGATTTCAAAACACCAAATTATTCAATAAGATATTGTACGTTATCAGACATAGAAGAGTCAATACTTTATCTATAACTCCCATGTCGACGCTGAATCTATTCAAGATCTTTCCGATGGGAGTGGAGTCGAAGAATGAAATGGGCGCTCTGAGAAGTCCGGAAACAGCTTCCTGATGCAACTTGTGCCTCGCTCTCGCGCCTGCCCACTGACCCGCCACATTGTACAGGAGTGACAAAAAAATAGAAGTCACGGATATGATGATGTACGTCGTGAAATACGTCATTGTCTGAAACAGAGAATTGATACTGAAGACTATTCGATTAAAGGACACATTATATCGTCGTAATGTATCTTCGTCATCGAAATCATTTACGTCATGCTGCTCGTTCGACGACGAATGAACGCTTTCATCCATCCACCGGCTCAACCAGAGATCGGTGTACACGCGAACGACTTGACAGGCCAGTATCGCTATGACATAAACGATTCCCGGTATCCATCCGCCGGCCTTCGGATATTCTATCCAGATCATTCGGGTGACCATCCCGCTCTTATCGTCCATTTCGAATTCATTTTGTTCGTCCACGTCCTCGTCGTTCGGAGCTAAGAGATTCGAAGGAAGATAGAAGAAGGTTGAAATTTGAGGTAATATATGTATTATATATGTATATATATAGATAAATTTCAACAATTATATGTGTGCGATTATATAACATTATTTTAATTTAATTATTTTAATCAAATTGAACTATATATAATTATGACTAACTCTCTTCCACGTTATCTGTATCGTTGCTCAATTGAGATTCCATGGATAACAATCGCTTCGCTGGACGATGACTATGTACTTCGTGCTGATTTATTCTGAAAGATCGATAAGATATTGCCTTTGAAACTTATTTAGTTACAGCTACATATGTTTTTCTTGTAAGCTTACTTGCTGGAACCTGACATTAGTCGACGCAGAATACTTCTGTCTCTGTTCAGCGTAATTTCTTCTGGATATCTGAAATGCACGAAATGCGTGTAGTGATACGTAGCGTTATCGTATATGTCACATAAAAAAAATGTCAAACCTTGGAGGAACTTGTTTTGGTGCGCTATTGTGTTGCCCGTTGTCGTAAGTGTTGTTTCTTCTCCTGCACAGAAAGAACGTACAGATGTGTACAGTTGTTTAATGCGTTGACATTATATTATTACATTAACGATTGTCTTTGCAATCGCGAAGAGAAAAATATTTAACAAAAATTTGAGACCTCGAAGTAAAATATCGATTTTCGATTATTATCGGCGTACTCCTTTGTCGTTGAATCCTCGGCCGCTTCACCGATTGAAGAGTCATCGATGTTATATCGCGATGCGTCTTCGATCGTTTCGGCTTCGATGCGGTACTCCATTCCTCCGTCACCGGAAGATCCGTGAGATCGTGACTCAAATATCGTGATCTGGATAAAATTGCTTGGCGCGATCTTAAAGGTACAAACGTCGGCGGGTTCTGAAAAGGATAAACAATAATAACGTTTGTTTTTCTACTGAAATACGCGCATGTTAATTATTAAAAGTGTTAATTAATTCTATAGAGATTTTGTCCGCTTTACCACGTAAGCATCACGATCAATGATCCACAATCCTTCGTGCTTGTTCTTTATGTTAATTCCAATTCTAGAAACTAATCTAATCAAGGACCATCTGTCCTTGGCAGTTTTTTGAAAACGAGTTTCGTTCTCCTGTCTTGAATCCGCGATTCGCCATTCCGCTGCCAATTCGGCGTTGCTGTTCTCGATACTGGATTTTGTTCCTACAGCGCAAACTCGACAGTCGTCCATTACAATGACCTTAAATTAAACTTTTGTGTAAATTATTTTTTTTAATTTTTGCTTTTTTGAAATTTTTCTCTTAACCGAACAAAAACGCGCGAGACCTGATGAGCAGCCGACAAGAGCTCCACTTTGTGAGTGACCATGATCACCGTTCGACCGTTCCTTAGCAAGAACTTTCTCACACCTTGATCGAAAATCTGTCTACCGACATGCTGATCTAACGCCGACAGTGGATCGTCCTGTGTACCGAGCAATTTTCTATTGTAAGTTATTATTTTATGCTTTCAAAGTTTTTATGTTAAAACATAATCATGTTATAATTTACAGTAAAATTGTTTGAAAAATCTGTATAAAATACAAAGCCAACAAACCATGAGAATGACATCGGCGTCACTGTAAAGCGCTCGGGCTATGGCGACCCTTTGCTTCTGTCCGCCGCTCAAATTGATACCTTTCTCACCTATCCTAGTCAAATCTCGATCAGGAAGTATATCCACGTCCGGTTGAAGGCAGCACGCGTCTAATACATCGCGATATCTTTGCGATCTGTACGCCGAACCGAAGAGAACATTGTCTCTCAAAGTTGTGTTCTGAAGCCACGGTCGTTGCGAGACGTAGGCGATCTTCAAACCTCTGTGATTGTAATATAAACGACACGTGATATTTTACGCCGATAACAAACTTTCATGTTTGCTTTTTTTTTTTCGCAATATAATTACTTGGTCCATTCGATGTTTCCGCTTGTTCTCTGAATCTCTCCCAAGAGTGCCAGTAGCAACGAAGTTTTTCCGCTTCCGATTTTTCCGACTATCATCGTCAGTTGTTCTGAGATTTCAAAGTAAAATTCTCAGCAATTAAGCAGTACATTTCTTTTCGCACATTTGGCGAGTAGCGCCGTTACTTACCCTTCGGAAAATTAAGAGCCCTGATCCTCAATGTGGTTTCGTCAGATCCCCAGGTGAAGATACTCGATGTAATTTTGAGAACGTAATCCGGAACTTCCGGATCCTTCTCAAATACCGTATCGACCGACGAGCACATTGCAGAACCGATGCAATGCAAATTCGGCATTTCGGCAAAATTTTCCTCATCCTCCTCAATGTTGTCGAGCGTTCGAAAAGTTGTATCGCTGATAAAGACCTCTGCCTTAAAGAAGATAACGCGTCGCGATCATTTTGCTCAAATAAAGATCGAAGTTACTCACATCATTATCGATACGCGAATTTGACAATGTGTCTCCAGACGATTTATAATTGATCGGTTTGGGAAGAATATTCACAATTTCCGGCAGCTCGAGAAAATTCTCTAATCTCGTTGTGGAAGTCTGTAGAAAAAAAAACATCAGTACCGGAATCCGTCTCGCGGAAAAAGGCAACTATTCCGAGAGCGTTGTTCCTTATACCATGGCGTTGATAATAATCGGCACTATCACCGGAAAGATGAAGAGCGGCACGGTCAGCTGGGAAAAGAGCGCGAGACTGGCAAAAACGTTCCCCGCGTCAAGATTTCGTTCCTCTAGCCAGAAATAAATCCCAAATGTGAAGAGAGTCATCAGAACGGAAGAAACGTGCGTCAAAAAGTCTGCAATGTTAACGAATCGATTTATCTTCCTCGATTAAATATAAATGTAATATAAACACACAATAATATATTACATAAACTAGAAAAAAAAAAACTTGTAAAAGGAAACACACGCAATCGTTTTACATAAATATATTATCTCACTCCTCGGTTCTCTTTCGGACGAAGAGAGATACGCGGGAATGTTGTAAGTAAACTAGCAATTTTGATAGAAGTGAAGTTATTTACTAATTAGCGCCCAGTACACAGAGTCCTTGTTCAGTAGCTTCAATTCCTGATCTCGAGTTTCGCGTACGCGATCTTCGAAGACATTTTCCCAGGCGCGTAATTTAATGAGTCGCATTCCTTGAAGAATTTCATTAACTAGACGAAGACGCGTATCGCTTTTCTCCTAAAGACATTTTTTTGCATTCAATACTCTATTAGTAATTATATTTACAGAAATATACATCAAATTATATAAACCGTAACATAAAACAAATTACGTATTTTTAAGTGTTAAAATAGAAAATGGTGTGAAGAAATAAATGATCTCTCTTCCTTACTGCTATAAATTTCGAATTTTTCGACATTTGTTTTCCGAGAACGAGCTGCATCGGCGTAACGATCAATATACAGCAAATAGGTCCCGCAATCGCACTGATACCCAATTTCAGATATAAAAGGAAGACGATAGCAATAATCTACGTAAAAAAAATTAAACAAACAAATAAAATTGCTCGATATAAATGTAAGTCTACTATGAAATAATTACTTTTAACGGAATAGCCCAGATGTAATGACCGATCCAGAAGAAACTCATTACGTTGTACGCATCTTCGGCCATTAGATTTGTCAAAGTTCCAATGTCAGCTGATTGTCGTTGGTGATGTTGATCTTTCTCTTTGTCGAGTGACTTCTCTTCTTCACAGATATTCCAAAAAAACAATCGAAGTGCCTTATCGTAAATTAATACCTAAATTAAATGTCTCGGTGATTAGAATGTTTTAGCGAAGTTCACTATTTTGCAAAGTTTGTTTCAGATAATTATTTAAAGTTAAAATAAAATACCTGAAGAGCTGTTCGCAAACGTATTGCTCCTACGTAAAGTATATGAGTGGATGTCTGACTTAGTGTGCTTTGCAAGATAATTGCAAAAAAAACTACAATCCCTAAGACATATCCATTTTTTCCGAGTTGCGAAAATGTCATGCTTCCCTAAATACAAAGTCGATTTCTTTTGGAAGACGAAATGTATTATTGAAGACAGAGAAAGAGATGTGAACCGTACCTTCGAAGAAACATTTTCGTGCGATCTAACGTTGTCTTGTAGATTCGACACATAATGAATAATCTGCGAAATCGCCATAGGGCCTATTAAAGTAGTAGCGTCTCCGAAAAGCTTCAGAACACCACTAGTCGCGAAAGTCAACCATATTTGTTTCCAGAAACACTTCCATAAAGACAATTTCCGTCCGCAGCTTCGCAGCTTGATACAAAATTATTACATCTAATATTATTTTAAGTATTTTCAAGCGTTTTTATTCAATGTTTAATTGCGGAATAGATCAGTTATTATTGATAAAATCCCTCCTGAAAAAAGGGAAACGCGAAGTCGGTACCTTCTCGGTCTCGTAGATGTCACGGAAACGTTCGAACTGATTCCTCGCAGTCTCCTCGTCCGGAAGCTGACCGAGGTCGTTGAGTTCGAGTGATGCGCGGTAGCCGCGCGACAGCAGACCGGTCACCCAGTAAAAGGTGACTCTGCTGATGAACGGCGAGACGGAATGCACGTAAGAGTTCCGTGTGTTATTCGACCCCTTAACGGTATAGTACCGCTTGGTTTTCTGCATCTAGGCAATGGGAAGAGGATACGTCATCTTCGTAGGGGGAAAACAAACTTAACTGCCTGAACGTGATGTTTTTATAAGATGTTTGTACGTTTGGTACTTTAGGAAGAGGTAGCGAGGCCTCTGTGTGTTTGCTTTCATCACGTTGAGTGAAACGCACGGAACAGTGAGAAAGATTTTAAACCCCTTTCCGTGGCATAAGCCACACATATACAATAGGGAAAGTTGTCTCTTTCTCTCTCGTATACTTTTACAAAACTAATTGGGATTTTGAAATATCGCGATTAAAAGTGAACACATTCGTTTTATTCGGAATTTGAAATAACAAGATTGTAATATTGCTCTCAATATCACGATAAACATCTGTGATGAAAGGTTGCCTCGTCAAATAGAGAATCTATTTTCGGGAACGCGTAACGCTCGACATCTGTGATAGTCATCACTGAAACGAACTCAAACGTTGTAAGACAAATATTTGTGTTAGTTACCGAAACAAACAATACATCTTCGATAAAAAAAAAAAAGTAACTTTCTTAGGCGCAAGTCACACTTAGGCATGTAACCATTTTATTTTTTCACGCCAGAAAAAGTGTATGTATAAGATATTCGAACAATTTATTCACGCGATACAATCGGGAATTTAAATTGATGCATGTCGTGAAAATAGCACACGAGATATCGGTCTGAAAGATTTATTTTAAATCGAGTAATTAAACTTACCACGCGATAAAATGTGTAAGAATCGATAATGGCGAGCAATCCGCAACAAGCGACGGTAATTGCTGTTGTTGCAACACGAACGTGTTCGATGGACAAATCGAATCTGAAAATTATTTTCTTCTATGTGATTTTTTTTTCCAAATATCCTCTTGTGTATAATTTTACACACAATTATTGTTGATAGAGTACCTGCACAAGTAGAAAAGCCTCCACGCTCGCGAGAGACCAATTATCGTAAATCCACCGCTTGACGCGACGGTACCGAAACCGTCTCTGACCTCGGTTTCGCGATGCAATATCCAGCAACATAGTACGGCGATCAATATCAAGATCGACGACAATGAGACCGATGTCAATACGGATTCGCATAGTTCCAACAAGAGAATTGTCAATAATAAAATACAAAGTAAGGTTTTGCTCTTATGGAGCGGCAAGAGCGACGTAAAAGGCCTAATGAGAAGGAAGAAGATCTTATGTTATTTGTTTTCTTTCAAAAAGAGAGAAAGAGAAAGAGAGAGAGAGAGAGAGAGTCAAGTTAACAACCTGTTATAAAGGACATTTTCTATTAATTATTCCGATAATTAATACAAGACGTTTATTTTCACGCACGAGCTTACGGTATTCCGTTTCATTAATTGCCCGCGTAAATGACAGAGAAATAAAGTAATTAGTGTCGCGTTGATGCGCAAGTTGATCGCGATTAACGGGATCTTCTTCTCATTTTATATACGCGGCAACAATTTGACATACGCTGGGAACTAGACGCGTGTTAACAAGCTATGGCAATTACGAATAAACTAAATTGCTGCATAATCAAAAAACTGTAACAATAGTCTATCAGATGTAAATTTTGTTCAGAATCAGAAAATTCATTTGATATAAAACCGCGTGTTGCATAATTATGATACACATTTCGTCATTGTGCCGAACAAGATTGTTACTCATTACGAAAATATTGGCAAATTTATCGAGATTTATAGACTGTTGTTTCTGTGAAACGTGTTCTGCGTAACCACCACGTATGCAGCATATAAAAATAATCATTGCGCTTTTTCGAGAAACGCCCGATTAATCATTCATTCAGCCAGTTAAACACCTGCTAAAAGAGAGAAGCTGGAAACTAAGCCGAGCTTCAAGGATGATTGAAAGAGGACCAAGTTTATTTTATATAAGATAAGATAAGATAAAATAATTTATAAGCGGGCGGAACTATGCAAGTTCCTTTGCGTCACCTAGATCTATGAACATTTATATAGATATTTTCTCAATTTTATTCTCTCCCTTGCTCTCTCTCTCTCTCTTTTTTTTTGAAATTGTGAGAATTATTCTTCTATAAGAATAACTCGCGAAAAAAATAGCGAGCGGAGAAAATTCTCGGAAAAAAATTAACACTTGTTTGAATCATGGGATATACCCGGACGACTAAAAAGTTTTTCGCTTAATTGAAATTTACTTCAATTACGCTGAGTTATTCCATGTAAGTTTTCGCGTTCTAACTTAACAGTAACATCTGTATATCATTTTGTTACAAGATTTTAAATACATAGTATTTTTGTATTCTCACTTATTAATAACACACAGCGCGATAATTCTTTTTCTTGCAACTTACTTTTGTTTCACGCCGCACTTGTACTTCAAAATTAAGACTGCGACGACGAGTGTTGTAAGAACAGCGACGAAAATGTTCGTCAGTTCGATGAAACACTCGGTTGTCGATAGTAAATTTTTTTTCGGTATTTGGAAAACCGTGCCATTTTCAGCTTGCCAAGACCAAACAATCCGTTTCGCCGGTCTCGGCAGTATGTGAAGCAATTCGTTCTCTTCGCACCAAGCCATTTCTCGTCCGCGTTCTTAATAATTAATTTCTTAACACATAGTTTTAATTCTTACTTTTATTAACAATATCTGGAAAAACAATAATTTCTTATCACTTCGTGAATTTTCGATATCACAGTGAAGCTATTCACAAATTAGATATCTGCTTTTCGTTCGGGAAAATCCGCGCATCGCGTAACCTGTTTCGTTTAGAGTGCTTTGCTTCTTCTAAAAATATACCGGAGTTGCAAATAACTTTCGAACATTCGATAAAACGCGAGCACGTGTGTGCGTATAATTTTACACAAAACTTCATAAATCGTTTCTCGTCATATGTAATTTAAGAAAGGTCAGGGATAGGATCGATAAGGTGACAAGATTAATGAGATACGTTTGAAAATTCATATATCTTAATTTACAATTGCTAGGAGAAAGTGGGTAATAGTGAATCGCTTTTTTTTTTTTTTAATTTACAGAGACGTGACTCTGGAAGTCTTATTGCATCTACAAATCTAAAATCATGACGATATAGGAAATATTATTATTAAATTTAAGAACGCAAATGGAACACGTTCGAAGTTACGCTTCCAAAAATAAAAAAAAATAATTCGAGATCAACTCTCTCATATTTTAATTAAAATTCACGAAACGCGGCTATACTTTCATCTGAGTGAAAAGCTGTTTATCGTAAACTTCAACGTTGTCGTGTGAAAATATAAATATAGATAGACTATTATAGCTCTCTAGGTCCGTCTACTGTGCTGACGGCCTCGTGAACTCGACCCACAGACTTAATTACTCGAATTAATAGTTTAGGATTTTGTGACACGATTTGAAATTATGTGTTATTGTGATATGTAAAACACTTACGTGTTTTATTTACGTCTCAAATAAATGTCAATCGCACATGATGCTTAGTGTTTGCAACCAAGATATAGAAAAAACCTTCATCATGATCCTCCCAAGAATCGAGTTAATAAATGAGAAGTAGTGATTGCGAAAAAACTAACTCCGTTCATCAGAAGAAGTTAAATTAAATTGTCATGTTAGATATGTTCCAAAAATTGTGAAAAATTTTAGATTCGAGAAAAACGAAGTTCTTTCAGTGAAATGATTTTGTTATTTTTATGTAACAAAATGTAAAGAAAATTCCGATGTGGAGAAAATTAACATATATTATTTATATCTAGAACTTACTTACCAAAATCGGATTTGGCTCGATAATTTCAAATTATATGTCAATTTATTATTCATGAAGTGACTGATAAAGACGAGATTTCAACCGAATAATTACTTCGCACCCTGTAATTGTCGTTAATGCAATTTCTCCGTATTCCGATTCGTAAATTTCTCGAGGAAACGTATACGGAAAGCCAAAAAAACACTTGATCAGTCACTTTCGACTTTGCATGCCGACCGATCGTCACGTGGCGCGTCACTGACGAGTAGCTTAGAGTCACGTCCTCCCTCGCCAATGGTTCACGGTCTACTGAGATGAGGACCGAACAGAATGCCAATGGTAATTCTATGTGTACGGTGAGTCACCGATTGAAAAAGAAGAAGTACACGCTGTATGCTAAGGCACTTAAAACAGAACGATTCCTATGCTTGCGGCGGTAAATGCAAATTTTATCACGTGCGATATCACTTTGCTATCATCGCTTGGAATTAAAATCTGTAAGTACAAAACCATAGCAAAGAGTTACAACAGTTACAACCGCGCATCGTCGCCGATGATATCAACGCGCGCGTCTCAGAAGATCACTCGGCGCGATAGTTGTTTAGTCTTCTTACAACGAGAACGACTGTATAACAAGAAGAGAAATATCCGATAGTTTAAGCCCCTATTAATGAACGCGGTCGTCGCAAATTGTGTTAGTCACGGCTTAATTTTACAGGCGAGGGCTTCTGTTTACGTCTGTATTATTTGACGTTTCCTCGTCTCTTCTCAGAAAAGCAAAATGTTTTCGCGTCTTAATCTTTATCGAATTTTATCGAAATATCATAGAACTTAATACTAACAGACATTTTTATTTGCATATTATATTTCGAGATTCTCGATGACGATTTATTTGCTTATCTGTCGGATAATTAATTATTACTGGTAATTTTCTGTTCCGACGCTCGCGCAACAAATTGCGCTTCCTTGACGCGCGTCAGATATAATAAGAATTATCGACCGCCTTTACCATGTTCTCTCCAAAAAGATATATATTAACTAAGAAATATAACCAGTTTATTGCCTGTGTAAGCATCTTCGCAGCATTCCGTGTGATCTCCTTAATAGAACATGTATTCCGCGTTAACTAGTTCGTTATTTATGCGTTCCCTGTAGCTTGTCATATATTTCTTAATATTATTTATCAAACTTTACACACATTAACTCTTCTAAAGGAACTATCATCTGTTTTATTTTATGTCAATGTGTGCAATGTGTTAAACGAAACTAATATTTTTTAAAGTAAATTCCAAACATACATACGTCTTTTTCATGTCTTTACTCTTAATCTAAACTTTTTTATCTTTGTGGGAAATGAGAAGTGACTACCGGAACTATTTCGATATCGCGGTAGTAAGATATTGAACGTTAAATACCAATAGGGTCAGGGAATCAAAGTTCGTCACCCTAAAGTTTTTGACTCTAATGAACTCTTAGAAAAATGGGAAACGATAGGTAAGAAAGAAGTTAAAAAGGCGGTGAGATTTATTTGAAAAATATTTAATAATAAACATTGACAATATACAGAGAAAATACGCCATAAGAAGTCGCTATGGGATTAATAAGAACCTAACAACTGTGGTCCAGACTTACAAAATATCATCAAATCAGACAATGATAAAGGTGTGTCACGAGTTACACCTTATATTCCTATATCATGTATTTCGCAAATAAAATTTCATCAAGTTGATCATATATTCTTATTCTCTTATCTTTCCTTTTTTTTTTTTGTATTTTATTGATTTTTCATTTAATTTCCTGCGAGTTCGCTAGTGTGCCGAACTCCCGGTAGCATAAATCGCGTATGAGATGAAATCCGAAAAAAGACCCAGAGGCATCTCAACGACGTTTCTCTTTGCGGATTTCCTTGTTTTTTTACATTTGCGAGATATAAGCAAAAAAAAAAAAAAAAAAAAAAAAAAAAAAAAAAAAAACTTAGTTTTCTCAGTGATTTTCAGCGCCACTGAGCAATTCTTTCTCATTTGTTTTCGTGCTACCTTACAATGATTAATGATTTACAATTAATTCGTGCTTCTGATTTCACCAATCTGTGAAGAAGAGTACGAGTTTCTCGCTTATTCATCACATGTACAACACACGCACGCACATATCGCATATCGTACATACATTAAACTTTGCACATCGCGCACACACACACACGCGCGCGTTGCTAGAAATATCATTAATAATAACGCCCTAATGTCATGGAACATCCCTCATTTATTTTTTTTTCTTGCAATAATTCGAAAGAACAGCGCGGCGCTGCCGATAGTGTCGATGGTGCCGACCGGTTCAAGATAGATTTGCTTTGGGACATAGATCATATATTGATTATATAGTCTTTCTCGTGCCGGATGATCGCACAACGACACCGGAGCAGCGCTCTGCTTAAATATCTAGGATATGTTGCTTGTAAGATGTGTCATTACGTAGTTATGTATTCATCTAAATTCATTTAAAAATCCTTTTACAGTAATTTATTGTTAATTAATAATTGTACGTATATATAACGTACAGTGCGTATAATTTGAGTTATGTTACATTGCGCGATCCCACTAGTTCTGCGTCTTATCTCATCGACAAAAATAAATCAAATGTTCGGCGGTTAAGAATTCAGGTTTGAGAGACATCGCGTTTTATACGTTTTATTTTCGCCAGGATTGAAGAACTTCTCTCTGCAAACTACATACTTCTAATCCATATTTAAAAATATGTTACACAGATGATCCAAATATTTGTAAAATATGAATATGAATGTTTGAAATAAGAATTTTTCAACCCAGAAGAAAAGAACGTATGATGTACATTTAACAAAGATCAGAATTCAAAAATGACGACAAAAGTTTCAAAATACAAAAATATGCAAACGTGCAGAAACGTAGCACACACACACACACACACAGAAGCTCTCTAATGCATCTGTTTTTTACAAAAAAATTATATTATTATCTAGATATGTCACGTTCTTTGTAGACAATAGTATTTTTAGCAATTGAAAAGAGATCTAGATAATTCTTTTTTTTTCATAGAGCGCATTAAACAACCCTTATTATTTTAGAAAAAATCCAATTGATGTTCAATATTTTTCCGATAGTTTAGAGAAATAAGAAAAAAAAATGAGCGGATGAATAAGAAAGAGGGTAGGAGGAGTGGCGAGGCGAAAGAGAGCCGGTCTAGCCTCTAAATTCTATGAATATCTTGTACGATAGGCCTGTTATAACAATAACGCGCGTAAAGAAATCGAAGAAAGGAAGTTGTGCATTTCTGACAAAGATAAGACGCGACGAAATCACTAAAAGTGTCTCGTGCGACTCTCCCGTCTCGCTAATTTGAGCTTGACTTAGTACGCTAACCGCTAGTAATAATAAACCTACCGATAAAGGTAATCGATTACGAGTAAGTATAAATTGTAATTACAGTGTATAATATACAAGGAGATAAACTTCGCAGAATCTCTCGTACCACATGTGCTGTCACCCGCGAAAAGTACAGCTGCGAAAAAAAAAAATTTTCCCATCCACATATCTGTCTTTTCAAACAATTTTTCTCTGATAAAGTCCAAGTACAAGTTTCTTGTGCTGCATTTTACACGGAAGGATGTGTGCCTACGAGAAATCAATGTTGCAAACACATTCGTTCAACATATATGATCCTCGACGGATGAGATTACTTTTCCCTCGAGTGTGTGTCATTTATGCAAGATAAACCTCGCGATTTGTTTTTATTCGACTTAAATCCGGCTTACGTATTTTCTGCGTAATTAATTAATCTACATTTATTAACTTAATTAATTTTACAAGAATTATGAGTATGCTGTTGTTGGATTTTTGTTTGCTTGTTTCGTAATTCCTAAAAAGTGCGTTTCTCGGCACGCTTTCTCTCTCTTTCTCGCTCTCTTTCTCTCTCTTTCTCTCTCTTTCACGATATTTGTGCTCGACAAATCTAGTTGATCTATGTACATGTACTGTGACGCTCGCGAGAGAAAAACAAGCAAGTCCTGCCCCGAGCGTCTTCGAGAATCCTAGAGATTAGCCTATTTCTAGCTGAAGATTAGATTAAAACGCAACGACGGCCAAACTACCTGCCGTACTTTCTAAAACACTTTTGTCATATTTGGCTATTTCGCTTCATATGTCCTTGTTCTCTCTTTCGTCTCTCTTTCCTGTTTACTCTTTGCTTTGTCTCAGTCACATTTTCGTGTCCTATCGCAACATCATAGTACAACGTAACTTATCCTTACGTATAATATACGATAAATCTTCACTTAACTATTAAATTTAACAGAGATATCACTCATTCTTCTCCGTGTGCGTACCATTGTTTTCTTTTTCGCGTTACTCTTAAATAGAGTATCTGTTACTTTCTGTATATCATAATACCGATGTATCTACTCAGTCAGGAAGCAGATATTTACGTTCATGAGAAAGAAATTGATGATAAAAAACAAAACAAAAAAACAAACAAAACGCCGGTATACGTACAAAAATTAGCAGTAATCGTACTTATGTGTTATTAAATGTCATACTTGGAGACCAGTTTATAAATGGCAAGGACATACAACAGATGTTAAAAATGTGCGTTTTGAGAAATATAATCTCTATTAAAAAGTAGTGCTCCATAAATAATGTAAAAATTAATATATATGTATAAAAAAATAAATATACAAAATTTAATATCATATCTGAGACCAAAAAAAAATAAAATAAAATAAAATAAAAAAAAGACTATCAAGACGGCTACATGCTCAATCTTAGAATTAAGACCGTCGTATTTATGTCATGTATTTTTTATATATATAAACATATGTAACTGAGACATATCTTATTCTGCAAGAAACAGTTGTTATAATAGCGTCCTTTTTGCTTAACGTGAAGTATATCTATTTTATACCGGCGTTTTCAAACTACTGAATTTATTTTGCTGCAACTGGATCGGTATTTAGCTGAACCTAATTATATCCTTCAGTACACAAGAAGACGAATCCGTTTTACAAGGACGCGCGCATCCGTCGACATCGAGAAACCGAAACGACCTGCTGAGAGTATGCAACGTCACGCTAAAGAGTATTCACATAATATTGCTTGTTAATGATTACAATAGCGGTCCGACTTTAGTAACATCGCGAAGAAAGCTCGTGCGTTCGTGATGCGGCTCTATAAGATCGCTCACGCCGCGAAGCTTAATTTTTTTTTTTTTACTATCTTTGCAAATGTGCTTTTATCCACTGGCATTGAGATTCTGCGCTTACGTAACGCGGACTCTGGCTTAACGTTTATCGTATTATAAAAAAAAAAGTTCATGTCATGTTCATTCAATTGCTTAACTAAGGAATAAATAAGTGGTACATGCTTCGACTTGGCGCGATGAACTGATCAGATTCCTACTGAAGAAATGAAATGAGATAAATGCACTCGCTGCTCCATTGCTCACTCATCGTTCCAATACACAAAAACGTAGAGAATTATCGTTCGTTTTCCTTTTTTTTTTTTTACTTGATTTTCCCTGATGTTTTCGTTGTTGGACCAAAAGAACAGTGTACATTTTACGAGTGTGTATTAAAAGCAAATTTGTACGAAAGTACTTTTTATAGTGACGATAATTCGGCATGTCGGAGCAGACTCATGCGCGTGAAAAACGAGGTGCTAATCAAACTGTAGAAACTAAATAAAGGTCGGAGATGCGCTTTATTGCAAGGAACCGATTTGACTAGATTCTGTGCAATCAGAATCCGAGTGATTTCAGATGTCTAAGCGGTTCTTTCTCTTTGTCTTCTTTCGTCGGTTCCGCTACTCTTTTAGTTTAATCGCGAACAGAGTTCGGTTCGCAAACTTACGCATACACACGCGCGCAAAAGCGTGCACACACACATATTTGGCATAGAAACCCTACCGGTCACATGGATGCCTTTGTTTCTTTCTTTCTAAGTCGTTTTTCTTCTTCTTCTTTTTTTTTTTTTTTTTTTTTTTTTTTTTTTTAACTGAAATCTATGCCTCTCTGTTAGTGATATTCATCTTAGAAGTAGTTTTGCGCGTTTATTGTTGTGCAAAGCAAGAATATCGAGAAAATGACGGATAATGACGCTGTCACAATCGAGTGTATTTAAAACTTTATTTTTCTTCAATTCAGATCGATATCGATTAGATGGAGAGACTGAAAAAATTCACAATTACGAAGGACTGCTGAATTGGAAAGGCGATTTCCTGTTAAGCACGAGTCAACAGTCTGATGCGCCGGTCGCCTCTCTATCGCTGCGTTTACAGATTTTTTTTTCTTGCCTATTCAGCTGCTGCTTGTGTCAGATATAACTTGAAGATTTAACGTAGATAGTGTTTTACATTATTAACACAACAGTCTCAGTTTGATCGGACGATTTTGGTGTTGACAAGACTATCAAACTTCCCGCTTTATTTTCTTCACTTCTTCAGAACGTTCCTGTAGGAGTAAAACTGGAAGTAAAACCGGTCGTGCGTAGAGAATTCAGACATCGCACATCGTAAGCGATCTCGATAATGGCAAAATGACGGTGATGAATTGTCTTGACTTGTGTGTTATATATATGGTCATGTTTTGTTGAGTATAACGGTGTGTAACTTGGAAGGCTCTCGCGTTCCCCGCTTGCGATTCATTCATTAGTATGGCGTAAACCTATTGTAGCCACTTCTGTACACTGTCGCCTGCAAAAAATAAAAATCCATCAATTACAATTCCGTTTGCACGAATCGCGAGATATGCGCGTTACTTAACGCGCTAAAAAAAAAAAAAAAAAAAAAATTGAAACTACTTTTATTTGAAGAATTAGAGTATAATGAATACGAGACAATAAGCTCGCGTTTATCTTAAATAAGAAATCCAGATAACATTTAAGGATAAATGTGCGCGATGAGAGCACGAGCCATTAACTTTTGTCGCGACACAGTTTTCCGTAAGTTGAAAATGCCGGGCATTAATAATTCATATGTAAGTGAGGAAGAAGGGTCTTTTCCAACGTCCGTTATTTATAGCGTAATAACGGAGTGCTCTTTATTCTCTCTTCCCCGTAGAGCGTACGGGGGAGAGATGTACGCGCGCGATTTAACGGCACTCCCGTTAAATGAAATCGTAAATGTACACTTCGTAATCGAAGCTCACTCACCCCGTATCCCGCCACAGGTCCGATGCCATGTCCGATGTAAGGATCGGCGTATTCACGCCCGTAACTAAAAGCAAGACGACAATTCCTTGTTAGTTCCGTTACATTTTTCTACACTCGTTGATTTTCAAATGACGTTGATGTAAATTATTTATTTTCTCGATTTTTTTTTTTTTTCAAAAAATATAAAAATAACTATCTCATTTAATGCGTCTCGCATTAAGTGTAAGGATAAAATTAATGTTTAGTATTTATGTATTTTATAATTATTTTTTTATATTCAAGTACTATTTGTATATTTGTACATAATGTAAAATACCAGCGTGAAGTACTGAATGTGCTTTAAGGTTTTTCAGGAAATGTTTCTGAACTTTCATCAGAACTATTAGGACGGGACTGGATTTCATGAGATTCGGGAACGTATCTGCGACTTCTAAGAGCTCGTCCACGACGTTGAGGTTTACTGGAAGTAATAGGCTCATCATGTAAAAAATATGCGATAATCGACAGCTTCTTTCGAAGAATGAATATTTCATCAGGTTGAAATAATGGGCAGATATAATTTTAATAGAAAATATATATTTTTAAATTAATTAATAATAAATTGTAAATTAATTAATGACAAATATATATATTCAATGTCAAGAAAGTCATGAATTATCGAAAGGAAGAATCGATTTCGGATTTGTCAAAATAATAGCCGTAGCACGCGGCTGAATCTGGGACATCTCGTACGTCGAGTGAAAGGGAGACGGGGAGGACTCGGGGTGAGATTGGATATACACACACGGTGGTTTCTCGGGGAAAACACTTACCCCGCGACTGCGGCATATCCTGCGACCGGCTGTGCTGCAGCCGCAGCTGCGTTGTATGCGCGCGCAGCTACCGCCGTATATGTCGCTGCAGCTGCATACGTAGCTTGCTGTGCCGTCGACAGAGGTGTCTTCAACAAGGGAGAAGCTGCAGCCGCTGCTGCCGCGGCCTGAAACAACAACCATGACCCGCCATGCAAGGCTCAAGCAAGCTCGAAGACAGACAGAGGAGATGATGATCTCAGCGAGAAACGAGGCTAGGTCGTTCCTTGAGGCTCTCGTGTTGTGTTTTTTGCACACAGAAAACAAAGAAAAATTCAAAAGATAAGACGTGTGATAACATAATTCAGGCACTATGTTAAAAAGAGACGCACAAAAGAAGAGTATGTTTTTATATCATCAAGAAAATTCAAGAGAATTCACTACACCTTTTCAATTTTGCTAATGTTTTCTATGTGCAATCGCTATGTGAAAACGTTATCAGCGTTATGTGACATTGACAGAACAGCGCGTGATGCAATAAAAATTGATATATCTTTGCACTTAACTAATACGGTAAAAAAACACATTGTTAATATACGCGCGCGCGAATCAATCACACTTCATTCACTGTTCTAAAAATGTCAATACGCGGATGTTCAAACATTTCGAACACATGTGACTAATTATGATACTCAAAGTTGAAGTAGTTTTATGTAAAGCTTTGAGGGAAAAATATCGTATTTACAGAGGATGAAGTTTAGAGACAGAAAAGAGGCGGAAGATAAATAAAAAAACACTATGAATTTAATTAAAATACATATTACGCTCTTGTTTTTCAAAATAGATTCTTTCCGCTATAACATGTTCTCTACATTTAAGTAATTACGGAAATGATGCATGTGAGAAAAATGAAAAATACGTACATATACGTCGTGCCAAGGATTTGCAAAAATCCACGATAGGGGGTGGAAAAAATTGGGAAACGGAGTTAATATACGCAGCAAATCAAAAAACTACATTTTTGATTACGATAAACTATCAAAACACGAAAAAAAAACGTAAAAATGTTTCGATTCAACAATACGTGATCTCTGATAATTGTGTCGAGCAAGTAGTGCCAGCGTAATTATTTCGCTCTGCCCTACAATAAGTAAACTCTCCCGCGAGTCTCGTCACAAGTACCCTTCACGTAGTTACAATATAGTTTAACGTAACTATGATGTTTCAATACCCCTCCCCCCGAAGTTCGCAAGTGTGTGTTTAACGCGAGTTTCGCTCGTCCTTACGTGATATATCGAATATCTCTTCGGCAATACAACGGAAGATTTATGTCCGATTAAGATACGGGCTCTCGAACGCGCGCGACCCTTATTGGCATCCGCCTATGACGGCGGAAGATCTACGTGCATCTACGATGTGCAACCTGATACACCAGCGGCATATGTTCCATTTCACGAGAGTGCATAATGCGCCGCCACTCGTGTGCTCGCGCGATTTCCATGACATTTCCATTCGCGCGTTTACTTAAACCCCAAATGCAGTTTGCTCTAACGATATGAAAACAAATTCAACGCTTCGAGATTAACCGGAGATCAGCTTTTCGTTGTCTGATTGTCTGATCTTAAAACGACTAGTAATTTTGAGAAGAGCGCGTGCGCGCGGGCGAGAAATCTGATAATTTTTGACGTCCCGGTGAATAACGGGTTTGCGAAACTCGGCGAATTGGCTAGCCGGCTCACGTATCACGACGAAAACACGATTTAGTCGGCGCCAGAAACTTTCGGCGGTCAGGAACGGGTTGTTATTCGACGTTTTGTCACGAAAAAAGACCGCGGTAAGGAGAGCGACGCGCGATACGCGCTGTTTTGCCATCAGGAAGAAAACAGGACGACGTATTGCAAGCGGAGCGACCCAGGCGCCAGGTTGCCCCCGCAGATTTTCTTGAACGGCTACATACTTCGTCCCCTGGAAGTTTTCAAAACACGCCAAGTTTCGCCGAAACCGACGTGACTCTCACAACAATTTCGCCCCGTCGCGGCAAAGAAGATTACGTAATTCTTTCAGTTTAGCGAAGTGTGAACGAAAACAACGTCCCGATCTCTCCCGTTTAGGCGAGAGACAATAATTCCTCGCGATCGCTTTGCGAATCCAATTTCCATGGCCGGCCATCCGGAAGTGTTGAGATCGCAGCAAAAACGGGACTCGCGTGCGCGCTACAGAACTAGCGATTAGCTTTTTATCTCTAGATTTTGCGGAAACCGCACAGTTACGACCGATTCAGCATTTACGCTAAAGTCAGACACGTCACTTTTTTCCTCGTCGCCTAAGCGTGTTCTCTGTTCTCGCACCTTCTCGGACTTTCGTCTCTGTTTGGTTGAGCTTGTTAAACGGCGCGCCGCGAAACCGCAAACTCGAAAATCCCCGTTTACATTGTGGCTCAGACAAAACGCTTAACGATTAGCCGCTTAGCCCTGAGAGTGACAGAGATTATCGGGGGTAGCGCACTTTTAGCGCTTCGGTGTTGAAACGTTCGTACAGAAATTTGTCTGGAATTGAATTAAAATCCGATTCACGATTTCTTCCCGAAGGAAATTCTAGATTCTCTTGGTCAGAAAATCTGTGTGTAGATTCGAAAATTTTCTGTTGCATTTTTTTATCGCATCGTGGTATTATGACATCTAACTGTCGCGCATGAATATATAACTCGGAACGAAGATCCGGGAATAAACCTGTCATCCGGTAAATGACAAGCGTTTCTCAACGACGTTAATTTACGGCTTCTCACAAAGTTGAAGTGGGTTGGCAATTCGGTCGTCTACAGCGGCTCGTAAATTTTCGTACGAACGAGGCTTGCCGTGAAGCTTTTCTTTGCGGCCGAATACGCGGATTGAGCCCGTCCAAATTAGCGAAAATTCTCCGCGATTCTCAGCACGCGCGCGTCCACGCGATTTATGGCTCGGTTTTTCGTTTAAAAACACTCTTTACGCTTTCTAATCACGAAATTCCATCCGACGCGAGAATCTCGTTTTCTCATCTCATAAGCTTCACATGAATCGTTCTCGAGTATTATTTACATATTGGATTATTTGCCATCGAGTTCGCGTTTCCGCGCGATGAGAAAATTGCATGTTAAATTCTAGCAATTCTTGAAGCGATTTAATCGTCGTGAAGCTCCTCCGCGTTTATGACAAGATAATAATAACCGAATGTCGAGGAATTCTCGAGATTCTTCTGTGCCAAAGACGGTCTCATAAACTAATTTCACATGTGTGCAATGCGTTCAACAAATGGCCATTGCTTAGTGATTCATTACCGCGGAACGTCATACGCGACAGCTTGTATTTATGATAATATGTATCACACCGTCTTGAATTTTATTTTTGACGTATTTTTGGCGTACGTCGAAAATTTATTTTTATCACGACACGCGGTTTAATTCATCTGCGAAACGCGGTACAATTATAAATATACATCGCACGGCTACTTTGCACAGCTCTCTAATCACACGAAACCCGCCTACTTGGTATAAAAAGTGCTTCTTTCAAAGTTGAGAAATTCCAAACAACACTCTCAATTGCGTGCATTTATCACAATAACTGCGTCTCCGTATACGGGACGAGTCTCCTATACTACGACGTGGGGGTTTTCTCTGTGCGACGCATGCTCTACTGACTGAAAAAGGCGACACATTACATGCTGTCTCACGTTAATACCAGTCGAAAGAACGAAAGAAGAAACAAAACTCGGGAGAAAAACGTACGACACGAGTTCACGGCTAGTTAAAACTCTCTTCTACAGCTCCTTACATAATCAATCTTGCTTCTGAAAATTTTATGAAGGATGTTTTTTTTTTTTTTTAACCAAGAGCCGAGTACATTCAAACTAAATAGCCTCTGACAATCGTGAGCATTTTCAATTCTATACGAACAAAAATAGAACAGAGAAGAGAACAGAAACAAGACTAAGTAAAACAGAGAAAGAAAAAAAGGGGATGTATACAGATAAAACAGAGACGAGAAGAGAACAGGCGGACCCTTAATTCCTACCTCCAGGGCGGGCGCTTTAGCCTGAAACACAAACGGCAAACCTGAAAAGAAATACCGCAAGAATTCCGGATGGCAAAAAACTCGAGCACGAGTTTTCTCTTTTTTTTTTCTTTCTTTTTTTATTACGCGAGAGGTTTAAGTTCTCGTTAAACGAGTTAGTACTCCGTTTCCCAATGAAAACTCGAAAACGATCGGCGAGCATTTAGTGTTATCCAGTTTCCGATAGCGCTCTTTTCCCCCTTATATTTCCTTTTTTATTTCGAGATTGTGTAATGTCGATTAATGATTCATCTCTTTTAAAATAGCTATTCAAGGCAACGGGAGAGAAATGCGGAGCAATAAACAAAAAGTGCAAAAAAACAAAAAAACAAAAAAATGAGGAGTGATGATGCATTTAGACGCAACAAGATGCAACATGATGCCTCGCGTTTGAGATAACAGTGGTTTATAGAAAAGTTTCAAACTTATTTTTAACGTATTCTCAATTTATTTCTTTCTCTCTCTCTCTCTCTTTAATATCATTTCTTTTATTTTATTGATACAAATAAATCATCAATATCATAATTAAAGAAAAACTGAAAAAAAATTAAACAAAAAATATTATTGTTATCAATGATCGCGCGATTCGAGATAATTGCTTTTCAATAAAACGTTAGTTTCAAAGGAAGTGCCGACAAAACGAACGGATGTAAAACTCGCTCGTGCGCGCAGCAAATGATGCCAGAGGGATGTATCGTCGGAACAGAAATAATCATCATCCCGACGGTTAGCGGTGTGTCGCAAACGTGCTTTTTTTTTCGATCAGTCGCGTCGCCGAGATGCATTGGGAAAATTTTTTTTGTAAATAAAACAGAAGAGAGGAAGAGAAAGAAACAAGAAGAGACGTGGGGGGGAGGAGGGAGGAGCGAAAAAATGAGATACAATGAGAATGGGCGAACGGTCGGAACAATGTGTAGAGCGCGCGAGATAGAGATGACGGTAATTGTTATCGGTTTCTCTCTCGGCGTTTTCTCATGTGTGCAAGCCTGGCAAAATGTGTCAACTAACGTCAGCTGTTGCTTGAGGCCATTCCAGCTAAACGGGTCCACCAAGAGGTATACACACTTTAGTCAAAATCTCTCTGCGCTCGTTTGTCTCGTCTTACTAATACTTGCAACACCGTGCCTCCGCTTCCGGTGCACGCGCGAAAACACAGTTTTCCATTTGCGCTTTCAAACAAATCCGAGAAATTACACGTTGTCAAGAACTTTTTGTAAAATGTCATCGGAAAAAACATCGTACGTAAATGCATATTATCCATAGTCGATTATTCATAGATATCTCTCTCGAGCGAAATTTTATCGGATTGCGACAGAGTATCATATTCCACACTCTCGTGTCGCTTCTCGTATTAATTCCATCGGCGATAATCCATTGATTATCCGATTAATTAGGTCTACCCGATGTTCCGTCCGCGTAGTGCGACATAATGAAAACGCGTCAACGCGAACTTGTTTTTTCCGATTAAAAAGCGATTATCGGACAACGCGATTGCGTGATTGATTATTGCATCCCGATTCTATTGTGCGGCGCGTGTTCTACTATTTAATTAAAAACTCATTCGAGAGATCCGTGCTTCTTTCTCTCTCTCTCTCTCTCTCTCTATGTCGGAGTCGCAGCTCTGCACTTGCGTGTACCGGAAGCAGAGAATAATTCGTCGCTGACGTAATAAAGCGAAGAATTGTCTCACCTGCAACCTGTAGTTGGGATCCGTTGTTGCTGCGTGCGCTGCGAGGAAGGGGTCGTAATAAACACTGCAAAAATAAAAATCATCAATGAGTACACACGCGAAACACAGTTTTTAATTCATTTATTATGCCTGTGGTGGAATTGTCATAAATTTTAATTTTATTCTCTTTGTGAAATATAATCAAACTTGCAACAATCAACCATTCGATTGTTTTCATTTATGTATTATCAAGTTTTTTAGTTTTTGTAACCGGTTAAAAAAATTAATGAATTTTGTGTAAATTTAACAATCGTTTGCTGTGTAAAAAAAAAAAAAAAAAAACTGAATAAAGATTTTAATGTTTCCTGCGGTTAGGGACATTCGGTTATAAAAGCTTTTATTTCGACGTTCAAAGGACAATTTTTCAATCTTTCATTTTTTTTTGTTTTTCATCGCAATGCCGCCCGCGCGCGTTTAACAGGCGTGACGTATTTAACACACGGCGCGCGTTCGATCGGGAATAAAATTGGAAATTCATTTCTGAAATACGATAATCTCTGTAGGATAACGGCGCGGAAACGATAGAGGCGATAAACTTTTGTTCTCTGCGACAAAGTTTGTTTTATACGCGAGGATGCCCTTCCTCATAGAGTACATGGAGGAAAAAGTTGATTGCTTTATATTGCATCTGCTTGGGAGTGCACACAATAGAATTAGTTTTATGAGTTGCTCGCTCCCATTATAATCCTCGTCAAGAGAAGAGAGATCGTTGTTAAAAGTCTATTTAACTTTGCTAAGTAATAATCTATTTTCCGGGGAAAGAAAAAAGCTTATTGACTTTATGTGGAAGGCGCTCCGTTTTAATTGCGCACTGCCTTGGAAGTAAGAGCACGCGAAAAACGCACAATCCCTGTTAAAGGGATATGCTTCGCGAAATGCGATTTTTATATTGATTGTGAAAAAACAAAAACTTGCATGTGTGTACTCTCGTACGTACAACGGCGGTATTTTGTGAATTAAAGATGAAACACGTGATGCTAACGTGATGCTAACGTCCTCCTCTTTCTATACGTTTCAGGTTAATAATTTGCATTTACAAATGAAGGGACACGAGCGTTTAAAATTAAAATGCATAACGTATGTACACGTATGCAGATATTGGATTTGACAAATCCGATTTCGCGTTCGGTGCGCACAGGCGACGTAACAGGCTTCAAGGATTGATTTTCGTCTATGTATTCAAATTTTTCATTCCCGCCGATGCCACGTCCAATTCCGAAACGTTAAAATGAACGAACGAACGAACGAACGATTGACGGTTCGACGCAAATACTTGCTCTTAAAAACCCGGAAAGGTAAAAAGTTAAAAGAACAAAAAACAAAAATCACGTCTCCTCTACAGCGAGTTTTGAATCTGAAACGCGGAAAGAAAAAAAGAACGCAAGCGCGATCACCACGATAATCCACGCTGATTCGACGATCGCGCTTTTTAATCTTTAATCAATCGAAATACAATTCGGACAGAAGAATTACGGAGGCGGAATATTCCTCTCGGAATTTTTCTTTGTTCTTCGTTCGTTCCACGGAGAAGTAACCGAGTGTCCCTTGTTTTTCCGCTTCAAAGTTCCATTCTTGAGTTTCCATTCCGGTAGAAAATGAACGAGCCGCGAATTCGCAATCTCGCAAATTATGATCCGCGTTATGTGCGTGCGCGGATAGTGTGATCAGGATAATTATACGGGTGTGGGAGAAAAGTCGTGCAGATACAGTGAGATTGACAGACAAAGCCTTAACGAGCGACGCGTGCAACTCGTTGCAGCGAGTAATTTTGATGTTATCCCCGATTGATTTCGATATCGACTTGATGTTTTTCGACGCGCGCGATGAACTGACGTTCGATGGAGTGTTCCATTGATGATATCTTCCCATTAATGGAAGAATACAATTCTTCCGGAATACAATTTTAAAATAACTTTTATCCAGCTGCGAGTCATCGGAGTATAATTTGTGTCGATGATAATTGAGTACGAAAAATTAACAATTTTTTTAATATGCAGTGGATAAAAAAACTATTAAAATAAAAGAGTTACATTCATAAAGTAAAATTATATTGAGGAGATTTCAGATCAAGAAGAAAGTTGATGTACGTATCAGAAAGAAAATAACGTGATTAAAATCGGAGAACATGTTTTAACGTTTCAGATTCACAGCTTGCAGTCGTTAAGCGAAATTTTATCGCATGAAAAAAACTACAGCGCGGGCATTTAAATCACGCTAACTACGTATAAATACCGATCATTTGGATGAAAAAAAGCTTTCGCGGAAAGTCTTTCGAGACTTGAACGACGTGCACGCACACACTCCGCGCGGCTGCGTAAATTAATTATCGTTGTTACACACGACCGCGCTTTCATCGTTCGATGAACTCTTGCTGAAGTTTCGCAGAAGGTCGTAACGCAGAAGGGATTTTCGGGGCGCGCTTTTGATTACTCACTGCAAGCGAGGGAAGAAAAAAGACGCGAAAACAACACAAGCGGTACATAAGACACACAGATGGTGTAAAAAGATAAAAAGTATTTTGTGTAAGTTATAAATAAATTTTAGCCAGCCTCGATCTCACGTGGAAATATTTCTATAAAAACATATATTTTCATCAATTTCATTGAATGAAAAGAGGATGATCGTAGATGTTTTATTATTTGCAATACAAAAAATAAAAATTACTGTTTCAATGTGCGAATGTCGCATATAGAAATATCTCCACTGGTCCTGGACTCGACCTGGATATCGGGCTGGACCAATACTTACGCGGTGGGCGCAAATGGGTTGAGGGCCGTGGCCGCAGCCGCCGCTGCGAGTGGCCCTGGAGTCCTGGCCAATGCTAGTGCGGCCGCACTGGTTGGGAAAGCAGCCGCCGCTGCCCTAGTCGCTCCAACTCTGCGTTGTATCGCTACTCCTCTAAGTGCCGCGGCTGTAACAACACACGCGAATACGCGCGCACATGCCAATTACACAAGGTCGCCTACCTTGAACACTTTATCGTCGGCTATCGAACATCGCAGGATACCAGGCTGCCTTCGGGAAACCGCGGCGCACTTGAACAGCCAGCGAGACGAGGTTCGCGGCTCTTATTCGATCCGTCGATACACTTGAGACTGACATTTGAGAACTGGGTCAAAGCTAGTTGAATGTTTCAATTGTATTGATGCACAGTCAGAAGAGGAAAGGAGATATATGTACATATATGTAATCATAGATAGAACATGTAAAAGATTTCTGATTGTGTCGGAAAACGAGCACGATTCACCGACATCGTCTGCGACGCTGCGTGTGCAGCAACCTCTCTTCGATGTGACACAGCGCGAGCAGGAAATTTCGCTCTTTCTGCCGAAGATTGACTTTAAGAAATTGTGTTCGAGAAGTAAATACGCGAGAGAAGAAACTTTGGAAAAACCGAAAAATCACCTTTTCCGCTTCACTTCAGGTTAATACTCGGAAATCGCTCGAAACGAAAGAAATGATTGCAAAAGAAAAATTTATTACGAGAAAAGTAATTATCTTAATGAATGGACATGCAATTTTCGTAAAATTGAATAGCTCTCTCCTGAATGTATATCGATTGTATTTTGCAAGCAGCCACGATTACAGAATCGACGCCAGCTTGCAAAAAGAGAGAAAAGCGCGCGATGCGCCGATTCCAGAAGCTGACGATGCACAACGTGATGCTGAGTTTTCTTGTCTGGTGATGGATTTCGAATTTGCGTGAGCTTTGCTCCGCGAATTTTGACAAGATTATAGAATACTAACCGATGTTCATATTTCTCGAGCGAGGAAAATATTTGAAACTTGCCATCACCTGTTGTATTTTTTCGAATGTTTCTTAATTTATATTTCATTGTGTTGATGGATGATTATGATGATGGAAAAGCGACCTTATTTTGATGGACGGATATTGACTTTAATGAACAGTTGTATTGACGGAGACGACAAATGACATTGAGTTATCGACAGATTCGACAAGAAAAAAAAGATTGAAAAAAATAAACTCTATGACGGAAAGAATTTTTTTTTTTTTTTAATCTCCGACTGGTCCAAGAAGGAGAAATAAAAACTTGACGATTGTGCCTACCTTTTTATCGGCAACCAAGTCATCTCGTTCGGATCAGCTGCTGATGGAGCGATTCAACAAGTGCTTTCTCATTTACGTAAACAATTCGTTTCTTGAATATAACATTCACCTTGAAGAGAATAAATGTACGTTAAAAGACGGACATGTATTCATAAATTCTTCTTCATTGCAAAAACTATTCAACTTATTTGAACAAGTTAATCTCTTCAAAGCGCTGAGTCGTCAAAAATTATACCATCACGAGGATATGTAATCAAAATATATGCACTGTTGTTAGAGCTATACAATGAGTTTAATTATATACGAGCAACGGCACATCAACAGCATCCTCAACAGACAACTACCTTACTGTGCAAGTAACGCGCGTGATGTTAGCGCAAATCAAAATGAAAGTTAACGATCAACGACGGGAATGGTTAATCGGCTTGATAGCCGCTTATCTAAAGGCGGGTCAAGAATAAGAGCGTGATGCACAAATAGCAGGCACATTCCAAAAAGAAGAGGGGTAATTTGTGTATGGGGGAAAGAGGGGAAATTGATGTGTTACAACCCCACATCGTAAACTTCACTTTTCTATACAGACTCTCGCGTGATCTGTGGCACGGAAGTGTAATTATCGCTACAGCGCGTAGTATAAGAAACATTGATACTATCTACAATCTCTAAACTTTTTACTTGGCTTTTTTCAGATCCTACAAAACATTTATTAATTCTTTAAAATATGACTTTAACTTTCTTTTCTAACGCGCACATTATTTTGTTAAATACGTCACAATAGTGCTGATAATTATAAAATGTCAACATATCGTTGTCGTCAATTAACAATGGAAAAAAAAAATTCGTCGCAATTTTCTTTTTAAATTCACATTTTTGCTCCAAATCCGAACAATTGTATTTTCCGTCGACAAAAATTGTCGACGCTTTGACGTACGCGTCACGCACGACTGTGGCCATCGATTCGCGACCGATTATATGAATTTAAAAACCAGCGGTGCCGAATGACCGCTGTCTTCGGCCGAATTTTACGAGTGCGCGTGACACGCCAATTAACGGCTATTAATTAATCGACTGCGCACGCAGTGGTGGCAAACCGCCCGTGACACGTCGGCTTGGAGAAAATTCAAATTTATGGAAATGCACGCGCCTGATAACACACAAAAGAGCAAAGAGAAATTACATATCCTATCCCCCCTCCCACCCCTCCGAACACAAGTGAAACGCAGTTAAATATATACACTGCGTCTCCGGGTTTTAATCCCTTTGCCCGCCGCCACTTTACTCGAAATTGCACGTCGCGCTCGCGTCATCCGGTATAACTCTCACGATAACGGAAGTTCCGCCATTGAAATTTGATGTTATAAATTCCACTCACGGCTATTGCATATAAATGAACTTTTCGCGAGCGCACGCGCGAGTTTTAATCGGAAACCAATGAGCCTACGAATTAAATATTAGTTTCCCTTTCCATTTGGCTGCGGTTGTTCCAATTTAAATATCTTTATCCACTTCTTTACGTGTGTGATTTGTAAACAAAAATAATAAATTTTTATACAGAGTACACTTTACAAAAAAAAAAAAACAAAAAAAAAAAGATAATAAAATTTTTCCGGCCACAAATCAAGCATCGCCTGAAACTAGATCTCCCTAGACATCCACAATCGAGCTTGACTAATCAAGCGAAAAAAACAACGACATATATGCGTATGTGTGTGTAGTGTGTGTGTATCCTAAGGAAAAACGTCATACATATATATATGTATATAAAAGAGAAAGAAAGTTATCGTATGTGTTCGTCCAACTAGCATCAATGCAACAACCAATGGAGGAGGATTTGGGATGGTGGTTTTGCGGTTCGTGCAAAAGTGAATGTTTAAAGGGAGCTTCTTTCCACTCTATTTGTGCTACACTGTCGATCGGAAAATACATCGAGAAGAGATAGGTGGCAACATTAATTATCGAGCAACAGAAGAGACACAGTGAGTATATACGAGAGAGGAAAAGGACGAAGAAGAGAAAGAGAGAGAGAGAGAGAGAGAAAGAGAGAGTTGGCAAAGAATACGGTAGGATAGTCGTTCGTCAGACACGCGATCGTGGTCGTTCGATGTACTGTGAATTCGTGTTGGTTGGAATTCACGGAGATCTGGCAGAGAAATCGTGCTCTGTTCGGGAGGAGTTACCTCCATGCTGAAACCGTAGCAAAATATTACAAGCGATATCACGATACGATAAGAACAGCACGCACGGAATATAGTTTCACGGTGAGTTCGCGTAATGAGTTATAACCGGCGCGCGAATTGAAAGCGGGTTTGCTGGTCTTGCTTAAATAAATTGCAGATATTTCGTGATTCGCTGCGTCTCGTAATGGAAATCATATAATGGGATTTATTAACGTCTCGCACAAAAAATTCCAATGATTAAAAAATGAAACGTTGATTACCTCGATATTTTAAAAAGCAGTGAAAAATATTACAGTCGCGGCGGATTTGAGTGAATTTTGTAAAACTGTATATTTACGGCGAACAGACACCACATCTCGTAACGCTACGTAATAAAAGCGATTTTATGAGAAATGATCTCTATGATTCTGCAAATTACTCGTCTGGCTAAAAAAAAAAAAAGAAAAAGATTCCGCCCGAGAAATTGCGGAAGCAAAACTCGCGCGTAGATTTCTCGATGATTACGTTCCGGCAAGAAATTTTGTCAAGTTCGACGCCAATCGACCCCGATTATATGCATTTAGAGAAGTAGACGAGAAAAAGTTTCTTCCTCTCTCCACGATCGCGCCGTCTACGAACAACAATAGGAAGCGAACGAACGCACTTAGACACCGGGTCAAATTTGAACAATTCAACTATCGCGCACCGAACGAATAAAACGCTTTCAGTCCTTTGCACTTATCAAGAACGAGAGCTATTTCGCGTTCTCGAAAAATGTGTAAAAAAAAAAAAAAAAAAAAAAAGTACACAATATTTAGAATTGCCGAAATCCGGGCTTCGACGTCGCACCCTTCTTTCTCACGGGTTCAACGAAAGAGGGGTTGGTTAAGGGCGGATTTACTGGGAGGTGGTCAGTTTATGTGTATCGTCTGTATACATATATGTATCTCGGTATCGCGTATATGTGATATAGGATCTTGATTCAATCAGTACCTCCGTCTCGCCGCCGCCCTGGGTGCAAGGACGAGCGGTGCAGCTGCAGGCGATGGGGTCACCGCGGCCGCGGCGACCGCTGCAGCTGCGGCTGCCGATGGCGCCGCCGCTCCGAGCCAGCTCCACGGCATGGCCGGCAACCTGTATCCTGTTTTTGTCATAGACCGTTAGTGTGTTGTGTCGCTGCCGTAATCACGACGGCGGGGCCGCGGCGTCTTAATCCACTTCTCGTTCGAGAAAAACTTTGGAAAGCTTCGCCACTCGTAATCAACTTATAATAATTAATAAACGATATAAGCGTCCTATAGGGACAGAAACGGTTCAAACTTCATCGCGCGAGTAATAACGTAATAATAATTCTCTATTTTGTGAAAAAAATGCAGCTTTCAAGAGAATGGATTAAGACGTGAATTTCAAGACTAGCGGAGCAATTTTTGTTTGTTTGTTTGTCTTCTTTTTCATTAATTTATATCACTACTTTTTCAACGATATTTCGAGAACGTCGAAGAACCATTGTTGTGTTAATTTCACACTTTCCTGAATAATTGAACGGTTTAATTCGAAGTGGTTCAGACGGTCATAAAATATTGTCGATTGAAATTACACGAGTAACACGCAGTTGCGCAGATAAACGATTCAGAGTCTAACAAGTTTATATTTTGTTGATAATTTCGTAACTGTTTTCAGCTGAAACGTTTCTGCGCGCGAGAACGACGTTTTGCAATTGAATCACAAATATACGCATGAGTAGTAACTTATTTTACATTGTATCTTCTTACTATTTCTGAGCGGATAATGGCATTTTCGGTGGCAGTTAGCGAGTTCATTTCTGCATCATACATAAAAATATTTTTATGCTGCTGCTGTAATTGTTACTTTATACAAGATGATATGCACTCTTGTATAAAAGAATCTTTCATTAAGTTATTTTTCACGAATAAGTAACAAATCAATATGTAATTACAATAAAATTAGTTTCCCTGTAATTTATGTGATTTAACTCAAATCTCAAATCTTCGCCTCGATAGTAAACGCAGATTACAGTCGCTCGATATTAGATTCAAAAGGACCGAACAAACGGCTATAAAAACGATAATGAACGCGAGCTATATGTGTGTATGTATGCTCAAATGGATTATCACGCAGTTATGCGCCCTCGGAGTGCCGTTCGAAACGCGTGATTCAAATGTGATATTGATCTCTTTAAATGTAATTATTTAGAGCGGATTACGTCATTATCAAAATTACTTAAATTATACGCGAAGTACGCAATCGGAAAATATTCCTGGCCATTTATTTGCTACACATAACGTGTAACGAAACATGCAAATGTAATATAATGGAGAAAGAGAGATCGTGCAATAACTCGTCTCAGTGAGAGCAAAAAACTAAAACTTGCACGAGAAGAAAGAGAGAGAGACAAAACTTAGTGAGACATTTTACAGTAAAACTGTCTAAATTCTAATTTTCTCGACGTTGATAAAGCGAATTTTCAGCGCCGCAATCGCAATCGACAATGTAATAGATACAATCAGGCAAAGAGAATTAATTTCGTTGTGACGGACAAGATGAAATTTTATGCAAAGCTTGCGGACTGGCTCGTTAAGGCGAATGCATCGGGCAGATTTATTGCGTTCTCGAAAGTTTCAAACTTTTCTGAAGCTTCGTTAAATCGTACAACGCGTTTCGCGTAGCGTAAAAAGCTAAAAAAAACAAAAAAAAAAAATACAGACCGAAGAGAAACCTGCGACAAAATTTAATTATGGTTGCAAGTTACGGACGAATTGTTCAGCGCGATATCAACGCGGTAAATCGAAAACGGATTAATTTTGTCGTGAAATCGCCGTAGATATCACGCAAAGCTGCTTCTCAAGTACGCCTCGTTAGAACTTGATGCTTCTCGACTCGAATACGGATTTATTAAATTCCGTTAGAATCACGTCTAATTATTACTTTGACAAATTAGATAATCGATTTGTTTTGCTGTTCGATTGATGAAAATGTGTTTTAATAAATATTAACTTCGTTATTGTTCGATCATTAAATATTCTTTTTGCACTTCAACCACTTCTGAGATTTCAATAATACACACACCGAAAAAAATGGCACAATTAAATTATCGCGTATATTTCCGAATTATTGATAAAACACAATTTGGTTGTCCGCGATTAAATTACATGTAATGTATTTATCCATCATTTAGTTTTCGTCTTTATTTTATTAGACTAAACTGCAACTTGTATATTTAGCTCGGCTTGCGCAAAATATTAATTATATATGATGTATATTTATTGATTTATATTGCCAATCAACGTTGTGTCATTCGCGTAGCGTACATATAATCACATAGTTGATTTCCAATATAATTTTATACATAATTGCGCTTGTACATATGTATTATATCTGTGCCAAACTTCGAAAAATGTAGGAATGTTTTTTTATCAAAATATTAAAACATTTAGAATGTAAACACCGTCACAAAATATTAAAATAATTGATCTCTTTTATTTCGAAAAAGTAATCACGGGAGGTAATAAACCAAAAATAGATAAATTTGCAAAATGGCAATATGTATGCAAATAAAATTTACCGAAATTTTCATTTCGATTATATTCGTAATGTGCGCAGAGAGTACACCAATTGGTGTACCTGAAATTTCAAACTCTCTTCTTTTTCGAGAGACAAAAGTAAATAAAGATGTGCATATTCTGTCTCTTTGACAGGGACGAGAAAACATATTGGGTGCGAATATTTTGTGTAATTAAAATGATAGAGAGAAGAAGAATATACAGAAAAAACTTATCAACAAGAAGAAGATGCGGACCGTCGGGTGAGCACGGATCAAAGATTATCGTCGGGATTTTGCAATTTCTCTATCTGAAATCCATAGAGAGTGTTGCAAAAAGAAAAAACAACTTCTTACAGTATAATTACTCATGAAAACCGTCCGACAACTCTGCAATTTCTGACGCGTAGTTATATAACGTTCGCTCGAGAGCTTCAACATTCCAAAATAAGTATAAACACACATGAAGAAGGTCAAATATTTTACGTAACAATAAACCAAACAGTTTAGCTTCAGCTGTGCAATAATAAAAAATTTCCTATAATTAACGTGAATTATCCTACTTTTCCACTGTTGTTGTTACCTGTTTCATGCAAATTTTCGCGAGAAACGCGCACGTGTCGACGTGTGTGTGTTGTATTAAGTGGAAAAATAATGAAAAAAACTCGGGAGAGCAAAACTCCGAAACGAACTTTATATCAGCTTATGCGTAAACTAATTACAGCTTTTTTCCCTTGTTTCATTCTCTCCTCCCTCCCTTCCTACATTTAATTAATTCCACTTAGCGAAAGTATGACGAGTCGAGTAACTCGCAAGAATAAGATTGAATGAATAAAAACCGGATAAATTCCGTATAAATTCCGAATAAACCGTTACTTTAATTAAACCTTAAGAGAGACGGGAGAAAAACTTTCGAGAGATAACATTAAAAAAATGTTTAATCAAAAATTGAATTGACATTAAGATAATTGTGCTGAGGGGCACAGAGAGAATAAAATAAACTAAATTTTGCAATATGTATGACAATAACACAATCGCTTTTAGCGGAATATAATTAGAGAGCAGTCAGATTAACACGTCGTCATCGGTTGATGACAAAGAGTGAGCACGATCGAATCAAGTTCTGCAGTATATATACATATATATATTTTCCAATTCCGCGCGGAGATAAAACGGCGAGAAAATTATTTTTTGTTGTTTTTATAATATATGCGTGCACGTTTATCAATTATTGCGCGGTAACCTTTCGCCGAGCGCAATTTTCAACATAATTATTCCACGTCGGTAATGAGAATATTAAAGGAACAGGAACTTTTATCGCGTTACATCGTGGTAACTTTGTTACCGCGCATCTGGGCCACCTAGATTCATCGAAATTATTTTTGATATTATCGGCGCTTTTGCCGCGTTGCGCACAATAAATGTCATTCGCATTTTATATATATATTCATTCGTAGTACTCTCTGTTCAAATGGACACTGGAAAACGATAATTTGTGTTTGACATTTTCTCTCTGTGGAATATATAAAACCTGTATATAGGTACATCTCTGAAACGCATGCCTGAAACTGTCCAACATTCGACAAATTCGTACGCGCGCGCTATTTATTCACGGAATTTTATCGCGCGTATCGCCCGTACAAACTTCCTGAGAGAAAATAAGGAAGAGAGAGAGAGAGAGAGAGAGAGAGAGAGAGAGAGAAAGAGAGAGACAGTGTCGTTCTTTTTTTTTTTTAAATCACCGAGCGCTGTCCTTCCAGACAAATGCACTCGTATTTTAAATATTTCGTATGTTTGACCTCGTTGCAGTTTGTCACTTTTTATAAGTGCTTTCAAGTAGTGTTCAAAGATGCATTTTATTTCCTCGAGTATCGAATAACAGCAGGCGCAATCGACACACACACCTGTCATTTTCCGGATGTAACATTTATCTTGGCGCGAGGTATTGCGCGGCGACGAATTGAATGCAATGTTATCCCGCGGGGGTGAAACGCGTTAAGAGAAAAACGATCCGCGGAGATTCGGCTTATGCGTGCGTACGTCGAGAGTCGTCGGCGGGTTCTGTGAGTAATTAATATGATTGAATCCTCTGGGGTTCGTCCAGCTTTGAAGCTTTCATTTCGCGGCCGATGACGCGCGCAGTGCGGAGAGAGAGCAGTGAGAGAGGGTGACTCGAGGCGCACGATGGGGTGGTCGACGGAGGGTGCGGTGAGGTTGCTGGCAGGGTTGCTGCGAGCGATCAATAAATGCCGCTGCCAGCATCCACCCCTGGACCCACGTCTCTCTCATGTGTCGTCTCTCTCTTTCTCTCTCGTTCCCCTTTCTATCGCATTCTCTCTCTCTCCGTCCTATTTGGCCTCTCTCTTTCTTCTTCCTTTTCTATCCGCCTACCCTCTCTCGCGCACACCTCGAGGCTCTTTCCCTTGCTCGTTGTACACGCTAGTCGATACAACGAGAGGGGAGAAAAAGAAAAACCCGAGTTTACCGACGTGTTTTTTATTCGAACTAGCGAACAAGCTGTGCAATCGCATCGCGAGAAAGAGCCAACACCGGCAACGATGACTCAGAAATGATGGCTGCGTAGTCTGTTTGTTGCGTCCCGCGTTTCGAAAACGGTGTCGCCGAGAGAGGTAGAATCGCGCGGCGATGCTCGATTGATTTTCTCGCTAAAAGGCGGCCAGAAGAACCCTATTTTTGCGCCGACACGTGAGAAATTGAAGGGTTCGCCCGGAGAACGAGGTTAGTTCATCATTCGTAAGGTCCACCTTAAATACGAAACGTGTGCCTAAGCGAACAGTACAAATTACGGGCTTACCTCGTTCTCACATTAAATCTGCGTCTTCAATCCTTACGCATTTCGAAAGAAAGAGAAAGAGACAAGAGAAAATAAACGGTCCGATCTTCAGACGACACGTAAATTGTGCAAAGAAACAGAACACCGGATTTTGGATAGGATTAAACAAAGAACTGAGGATTTCGATGTGTCTCAGATTATTCGACGCGTTTCTGAAAGTGACAGCTCGCTTGCGTGCGAGGCAGACAATTGAATTCCATTCGCTCGTCTTTTCCACGTCGCATATTTGAGTCGTAAATCACAAGTACTTAAGCCGTAATTAAGCGGCATTAACTTTATAGAGCACGGGCGATGGGAGAATCAAGATCGAAGATCGTTTCGCGAAGATTAAAACGCTGAGATCGTCCGAGCGAGACTCGCTCGCATATTTTATTCGAGAAATTTTAACATTCAACCGCTTTTAAAAATAACGGGAACAGATTTTACATTCAGAACGAATTGCCTTTAAATTTTTAAAAAGAAACATTACCATATGACAGATTAAAACTCAACGAAGTGTAATATTCAATCACTCGATATTTAGTGCAAAACAGATGGTGAAATATTGAATTTAAATCGGTTAAATTAAAGTGTGAAAATTTCACACCAAGTTTTTGAACTACAAATAGGAATTTAGCAATCAATTCTCGCGTTGAATCATTGATTCAACGTGTTGTCACGTGTAACAGGTTTTCTTTCGAACACAACGAAAGACATTATTATCGCGAATTAAAAACACAAAATATCGTTGCAAGCATAAAAGACTTTCGCGCGCAAAAGTTGATTAAACTTGGGAAAAAACTTGAAACGCAATATCTACACTACGGAAAGTGTTTCGCAAATGTCTGACGCCACGAAGTTATTACGAATGCCGGATCGCGAAAGGCAAATTACGGAAGTTTCTTTTTTCGAAACGTCAGTCGAGCTGGAACAAATCGGCGGAAAATGTAACATTGATATTGACAGGAAAAGAGAGAGAAAAAGGATTAAAAATAGATGAAGTGAATAATAGACTGAAAAAAAAAAAAAAACTAGAAGAGAGTACATGAACATATACGGAAAACAGGTGTGAATACAACCGTGGAGCAGGCCGAAATGTCAGTCAAATGCACTAGAACCACAGTCGCATAATCCAACGAGTAAAGCAACAGTAATTAAGGGAGTGTGGTGTTTACATAACGTACTTCTCTCTTGGCGAAAATTACTTGGTATTCAAATCAACGCTCACAAAACTAATGACGTCAGCAAACAGGACTTCAGCGCAACCTGACGAGAGTGGTTGAACTTTCGGTGTTGTCGAGACACCCGTTATATACGTTTTCCCTTTTCGTCCGGAACGGCTTATGGGATATACATGGAATGGCTCGAAGGAACAAGCGTGTTTGTCAAAAATATTATCGAGTCTATAAGTGAGAGATTTTCACGCCAAGTCACACGCCACGAGCGAAATTAGATGTGTAAAATATTCAATCGCGACATGTACGTCAACGCGTGTATTTTTCATAAGAAGTCGGATTTCAAAATTATGTGAGAACATAAAATTATATATACAACGATATCTTTAGATTAAAAATCTGATATTTCACGTTTTGTAATTCGAAATGCTATTTACAGTGTAACTTCGAAGCTATTAGCTCTATCTCGGTAAACTCAAGAGAGATCTTTATTCGACAAATGGACGATTGACTTAAAAAAAACCTCGCGCGCTCCAATTTCTCGAACATGTTCGAAAAGCTCCTTTCGTATCTTTTTCGCGTTTTATCGATTCAAATTCGCACACGAAGGAGATCTCTCTCGGGACACGGTCGAAAAAGTTCCTTCGCCATATAATAGCAATGTTGCAATATAAAAATTCGCTGCTCCGCAAAAAAAAAAAAAACGGAAGTGACTGGAGTTTCCTAAAGCGGTGAATGAAAAGGCATTCTCCGGCATCGAGGTAGTAATACAAGGTATACAACACGTGTTCTTGCTACACAAAGACTCGATCGCAAGGCTCCGATCGGCCGCGACTCGTATTGATATACGATTTCCATGCACTAAGAGATATATTATAATATTCGTTCCAGAAGTATGTATATATAACAATTACGAGATTCTCCGAACGAAAGCCATTCAAAGATACTTTCCGAGCAAATGGTGTGAGTGAGTAATATACGGCAAAAAGAAGATGCAAAATTAGTATATATATGTATATAAACGTGAACTCTCTACTTTCACATCTCGCAAGAAATCTCTATCTACAAGACACGATCAATAATAATTCAAACGTTTCTCAATGCCGATACACGGGATATGCTGCGTTTGTTATCGCGACTTTGATATCGATAACGATGCGCGCACGCGCGCGACAACTTCCTTTCGAATCACTCTCATAGACATTGCGCTAGACCGCCGACAAAACTGATCCGTCTATTTAGAATCGCTTTCGACGCTTCCGAAGCTTTTACTTTCGTTCCAAGTTTTTACAAAAAATTGTAATCGAGAGATTTCATCGCGACGCGATATCTCTCCATTTTGTTCTCGAGAATAAAATACCGTAGCTTAAGACAATCGATAAGCATGAGAACTACTGAATCGTTTAATTTCACGCAGTAACAAAAAAAAACGCGCATTATTACAATGCAATAATAAAAGTGTCGATTGACGTTCGCGAAAACCTGGAAAAATATTGCTGAGGAAACTGATAGGCCATTTCCACGTGATGACAATCGATTTAATAATAATTTTAGTCAGACGAGACGTCTGATAGACACGAGATGTGTTTACCCGCGAATACTCTCTCGAGATCGACCAAATCGAAATGATCTTATTTTTTTTTTAGAAACTACGACGAAGAGTCGTCTTTTAACTAAGCTTTCACTTTATTTGTTTTTTTTCTTGAAAAATAAAGCGCACTCCCGCTTGCGGCCCACTACTAAAACTGCTGGCGGTGCTTGCACGCTCAGCGGTAACTAATTAAAGCTACGCACTGACGACTAATTAGTGGATGCCAGGCTAAACAATCAGTAAGAATGGTGAACGTTATGTGTACACGATCGGACTGTTTCTGAACAATATCGTTTTTTCTTAGTGATTACAAGATGGCTGTAAAAAGAAGACCTGAACAAGATGTACAGAACTCTTCAACGCGAAAGATTCAATTTGAATATTTTATATCAAAAATATTCAATGTAGTATTTAGTGTTTTGTACGAATGTAGAAGTTTAATTTTCGATTTCACTTACTAAAATTATTTTACAAATCTCTACAAATATAAAAACACTGATTAAAATATTTTAGAAATTTAGATTGCGACACACATCTTTTAAATGCCACAAACAACTTTCGTGTAAAACAAGAGAAAGTACGATTGTTCAGAAACGTCCGGTATATTACACACTCGTAGGCCTGTTGAGATACAATATAAACGACGACGACGACGACACTCGCACGATTCTTTCGTATCATGCGCGAAATTATTCGCGGAGAATACTTTGAACGTTAGTTAAACGAAACGTTTAATTTGCCGAGAATTTCACGGACGAATGACCGATGATTACGACATATCGTCGGGTTTTGCTAAAAGGAAAGAAATGGCGAGCGACGTGGCCGACACGATCGGCGATCTTAATTAAACGAGAACGGTATGTATATATACCAGTATTAATTAGTTACCACTAAGTCAAAAGGCGGCATTTGTTTCGAGCATGCAGCAACCTTCGCCCGTTCAAAAAATTATTTGTCATGTTTCTCGCCAACTAACACACCGTGCCACGATCCATTAACATTAATCAATGACAATTAATAAACAGTTCCAAAAAAAAAATAATAATAATAGTAAGAAGAGTAATAAAGTATTACAGAGACTGTGCCGCCATGGCAGCCGTACGTGAGATGATGACAGAGAAAATTATATAACTGAGAAAAAAAAATAAATACGTAATAAAATAAAACACAGAATATATGTATATAGAAAGAGAAAAAGAGAGAACAAAAGAAGTGAGGTACGAGCATGCTTTCTCGTGTCTATTTGCATTTGTTCTCGTTCGTTATTTTTCGCGATTCTCTCGCAACAACGAGTTAGCTTGGTGCAAATATGCATCCTGATTGAACGTGAAAGAGAGGGTGTAAGAACGGACGAGAAAAAAAAGACAGAGAGTAAAACATAAAAAAAAAAAAAAAAAAAAAAAAAAAAAAAAAAAAAAAAAAAAAAAAAAAAAAAGAGAGAGAAAAACACGATATTGAAAGTCGCTTTCACAAACTACTTCGCAGCTTGTAATGTAATTATGTAATACATTATGTGAGAGAGTGCACATATATATGTTGTTAATCGTACGATACTGCCAGGACGGATTACACTCTATACGTGTGAAAATTACAATATAATGTAAGTATGCGTCTGCGCGTGTATATATGTATACGCTACGTTTTCCGCGCATATATGTACGTGTGCATACGCGCAGATACATATGCATATCGGTATATAGAAATATATATATCAATATATATATGTAATGTATATATATATATATTCACAGGTGAATCTCATATGAAGGCAAGCCAAGGCCACGACATGAGACGTGCAAATTAAAAAAGGTAATAATATTAAAAAAGAAGCAAGTAAAAAATTCTCTCCCAAAACCGCTCCAACCACAACCAAGCACAACCACAGGCAAGATACGGGCCTTTATGTCAACGAGACAGTCATCAACCAGTGAATGTGGCGCATTACCGTGATTATTATATGTAATATATATATAATAGTAACAATTTATAAAAAAATCTATATATATAATGTATATGTATACATAAACGTATATATATATATATGAGGTAATATGTACGAGATGCGAGTTAATCAACGATTGTGAAGATACAGGAAAGGGAATTCGAAAGAGAGAAAGAAAGGACACGCGAGGTTATAAAGCCAGAGTCGCACTCGGGATTCGATCGGCTAATTCGATTAACTAATTCTCGTCAGCGATTTCCCCGTCCTCTAGCTTCCGTCAAAGTCGTAAACGCAACGGGGGGAGAGAGGACTCGCTGTTAACCGATGTCGGTCGCATTCTGGCTCTCGCGAAAGCAGGACTCGAAAGAAAGAGAGAGAGAGAGAGAGAGAGAGAGAGAGGACTTGCAGGACTCTCTTGGATACAGGAACGGAGCCGAGATTATTGAGTAGTGAAGGAAACGGAGAGAGAGAAAGAGAGAGAGAGAGAGAGAGACAACAAAGTGTCTCTCGATTAATCGAATTGGCGGTATGAATGATCAGTATAATACGTAAATAGAAAGAGGACATAACACGCAAAACAAAGCGCGCGACGAAATGCCGGGAATGGATTAATTCGGTTTTAATTCGGTGCTTCGAATACACACGAGTACTTCTAATAAGGCGGATCCCGACGAGGCAGGCGGGACGAAACTGTGAAGCGATCAAAGTGTGTGCTAAAAGAGGTGGTTAATAATCATTATAAATACGACAGATATCGGTCAAAGTCATTCATATGGAATTATTATACGTAACGTAAATACCGCATGCTTTTACCACTGGACAGATATAGAGCCCTGAGATTAAAAGCTACTAAGGCGAGACTTTATCGGAGATCTTGTCTCGGGAAAAATTTCTTTGTGACGCGCCTCTTTGTATTTTTTCTCTTCTTCTTCGGCATTTAATATTATATTACGATATTACGTGTTCAAAATTTGACTAAGATTAATTTAATACAACATTTTTCTACTACAAAGAATGTTTTAAATTTTTTTCTGGTGAGTTTTTTGAATGAGAAAGAGGCGCGTCCAAAAGCGGATCATCGTCCATTTTGTCCGGACGTGACGCAAATTCTATGCGTTTTACAATTCTTGCGCATTCCATGCCTACATTGGTATTCGTCATTCTTGTTATTTGTTACTCGCTCAGTTCCGCTTATCTTACTTTTTTTTCGTTTTCTTTTGTTTTTTTAGGAAAGGGACTGTACCTTTCAGAAACCTCTCGTATTCGTGAACCCTCTTATTCGATTATCGCTCAAGTCTTCAGTGTGTTTCCAATAGTTCCTCTCTTCAAATAGCAGTGTTTCTTCCCAAAAGATCCACTTTGGCTTTTAGCGCTTCAATAGAAACGATCCTAACGGTTTTTTGGTCGATCTCTTCGTGATGTCTTGCCATTGTTCCCTGATGCTTGTTATTTCCATGTTGAGGTGGAATGTGCAGGACGTTTCAGTCGCGGAAGCGTTTACTCTTGTGATCGATTTCCTTTTTCTTAAATTTGTTTGATCGTCTCTTTTTCATTTTTTTCGTCCATACTGTGTGACATTTTTATTAAGATAGTTTTAGTTTTTCAGAAATGTATTTCTCGACAAAGATTTTCCGTTATGTTAGATTTGTGTTTATGTTTGCTTCCTCGAGCGAAAAGTCCTGTGCTACAAATACTTTTCACGTTTCGTAGGTTCGCAATACGAAAATAACGTAAATAATCGCACAAGAAACAACAAAAGACGAAAAGAAGAGAAAAATAGGAGAAATAACAAAGGAGAAAAACAACAACGCATTGACATTTGCAATCGTATCGTATAACGAATGATGAAGATAAAACGCGGCACACATGCACAAATATATGTCGCAAACAAAAGAAAAGAAGAAAATATTCGATTTCACAAAAAATTTTCGCACCGCGCGATGACTATTAAATATAAAACGCGAAATATTGTATCTCTACTTGATTAATAATCAAAATTTTCTATTACTTTTAATACTCTCTTTTTCAATTATGAATTAAAAATCCGTATTTTTATAATATTTTAAATGTAGTTATCAAAAGTTTTTAATAAAACGAACGTTCTCGTTTCATCGCACGATGGTTTTTTTCTGCTGTGTTCAGCTCTTCAATTACAAATGGAGTCGAACATATTTACGTTATATTGATTATAAGTAAGCGGCGGTACGCTAATCAAGAAAATTCTACAGCATGCACTATCGAAATTGTCGTCGTCAGTAAATAAATGACGTACTCGGCGAATTGCACTTCTGGAAAATTTCAATACAAGTTAGAGTAACTAGTAACGTTTCATGTCTGACGAGCAGTAATCTATATTTTTTGTATTTCTCTCTTTCTACTGTAACGTCATTGGTTTCTAGCTTCAATCTACTGGGTACTGATAAATGGATTCGAGAGAAAAGTCCTTAATGCGATCGGAAGTTTATCGTAACATAATGTTGTTTGATAGAAAAACTCGCGCAACGTGATGCAGAACTCGAGCGACATACAACTCTGTAATTTCGTAAATCAATAAAACTGGCAACAAAATTGACAGTTTCCAAATTTGAAAATTTCGCGTGATGTGAAAGTTGGACGCGCGCAATTTAAAGTCACGAAAAAAATCTTGTACGTCTAGAGAAGCAAACCTTTCTCTTTCACGGCAGCAATATCAATTTTCCTCGCGCGTTTCCAATGCGACCGCGACAGCGAGCGCGACTAAAGTGAAAGAATTCTGACACGGCATAAAATTGAAAGAAAGAACCGGAGCAATAGCGGAAGAGAAGCAAAGAGAAGGACGTATAAAAATGGAATGAAAATTGTTGGAAAATGCTTCGAAAACTGTCGGGTACAAAGAGTAGTGATATCGCGAGAAGTTGCAACAGCGAGACGACCAGGAAAAAACAAGAAGAACTTCGACTTCTTCCGGCTTTCCTTCCGATATGGCCGAGACCTCTTTTCGGTGTCTTTTATTCCGTCATTCTATTGCTTAAATCGACGTCCACATTTGTACGCGCGTCATTCGTGATAGCGAATTTCGAGCGAGAATCTACTCGAAAAATAGACACAGAAAGTTCCTTAATATGACGAGCACGTAAATTGCTCAGCTCGAGAGGACAAAGGGAACGCGATTCGAGTATTTTCGCGATTTCGAGAGCCGTTGCGCAGAGAGAGAGAGAGAAAGAGAAAGAAGGACTACTAACGACGACATTTCGATGAATAAATGGAGAATACAGAGCACGTCGACGGAAATATCCCGACTATTCGCAACGAAAAGTTTAGAAAGCGAGAAACGACGGGGGTGAGATACCTCCCCGCGAAGAGAAGATCGGAAAGTTGTCGAAATGAACACGTCGACAGAGCGATCGCATAGTTAAGTGAGAAGAGAGAAATAAAAAAAAGAGAGAGAGAGAGACAGACGGAGTCATATAGCTGTATAAAATTACGCTTATTTCACTTCGAATCTGCCGATTATTAGTTTTTGAGAATTCACTTTCGCGATCAAACGACTGTTTCGTGAAATTTTATTATAGCGCGTAAATAAAAAATAAAAAATAAAAAGATACGTAAATTTTCTCGCAATTTCTCTCCGTCTGCTCCCTATTTCTTTTTTCGACGACTGATAGATACATGCATGAAATCGTGCAATCGTGAGAATCGGTTTTCGATTGACTCGTCGACGGCAAGTACGGAAAGTAAAAATTCCTCTTTATTGACTGAGATGTGACAAATCGGGTTCGCTTGTGCGTCGCGCAGATTTGTTTCGGCGTTACAGTGACAAGAACAAGTTGCTCTCGTATCGATTAACGATTTGCTTCGTTGCTGCTCGTTTTGCTCCAATCCTCGATGACGCACGAACGCAGTTTATCTTTGTTCTGAGACACAAATATTTAAATCCTACTTTCTTGTGTACGTGTGTAATTGGAATGATTTTTTTTTTTTTTGTTTTTTCAAGAAAAGAGTGTCATCGAACTTTGGAGACAATGGAATGCTATCAAATTCGTTGTGTAAAATTTGTATCTCGGTTAGACTTGTTATATGTGCAATAACAATTTTTCTTACATACGTGATTTTCTTCTCGTTTCATACACATGTATCACATATTTGTTGTCACATCTGTTTTTCACTGTCTCGTCATGTTCATTGTTCTGCTGTTTTTTTTTTTTTCACAAGTACTTTCCATGCGTTTCACGTAAAATACTTTATAGTTTCACACACTAACACACTCGGACGATTAACTATGTAGTCTAATCATCGCTACGTACTAATGCCATGTATCTCTTAAATCTATCAATTTGTCTGCGAAGTAAACCTACTTTCTACATTTGTAAAGTGGGATGTAATATGGCACACGATCGATCAGTGGATGGATCAGTAAAAATGTAATAAATCACGTCTTCGCGTCTATCTACGAGCATTTTATGGCGAATTACCCCAGTTTACTGATCCGGCGAATAATCGATGTCACGATCTTTGGAATGTCGGTTTAACCCTGTGTAATAGAGTACGCACTCATGCGGTTGCGCAATACTGTTCTAACGTTCTCGCAGATCCTGCAATTACAATTCAACGCTAAACTTGGCGGAGAACGAGAATATAAAAAGTTCACGTACAAAAATAGATATAGAACGCGACTCGTGTATTACGCGTTGTATTTGCAGAACCACGTGAACTTAATTCTAAATCCTTTTTTTTGTCTAAAGCGACATTTAGAAAAATGCAGCCTTATCTCTTTTATCTCACAAATATATGTGGTCTACATAATACTAATAATACAAAAAATATCTAAAAGTTTAACCTACGATAAGATTAATACCCTGTTTACGTGTGTATGGCACGATAAATAATGCCGAAGTTGAAGTTTGTTTCTCCTAAATAAACTCGATCAAAAATACGATAAAAACGATATACATGTGTATATAAAACTTAGAATTATTTTTATCATTAATACTATGTATATCCTGTGACCGGTTCGCTCTATTTATTCCGATATTAGTCATGTGATTTTACGAAATGTTCGAATGCGTGTATAAACTTATGTATTAACGAAGAAAAATAGCATTTTTTCTATTGGATCAATATATCCATAAAAAATAAACAAAAACCATTTTCGCGATGTGTTACGTGTTTTTGTGTTATCAATTTAAAAGACTAACGTAGTCGCACAATTTAAATAATGGAACTTCCATTATCAAATTGATAAATCTATAAGCAAGGCAAAAATATATTTCCGATTAAATAAAATAGCAAAAATTTTGTTGTAAAAAAAAACAAAAAAATGCTTTTGGCTTTAATACTAAAAAAATTGTATTATGTTTTTCCATTTTTGTCATTTGTAAAAATGTAATATATCGAATTTATCGATAGGAAGTTCAAAGTATGTTATTGAAAAACAACGCAACGCTTCGCTTCGGTTTTTTTCTTACACACGCGAGCCGCTCTAATTACCAATTCTTAAATTAATCGCCTCGTTAATCTCACGAATTTTGTGGCTTGCTACCGGTGTGACCGAAAGTCGTAAATGTTCACGCGACTAATTTCGTGACGATTTAAACTGCTTCCGGTCTTGTTATTACGCGGAGGATAATGCGCGTTACAAAACAACGCTGGAAGTAACTCGATACGCGAATTGCTAATAATAACAGGAAAGAACTTTACTAAACAACAATATTTTTCGTTTAATACCTTGGCGTATAATCGCAATCTTTCGCGGAAAACGTGCTTCTTCCATTACCGTAAGTTATTTTTATCCCGGCTGCTCTGCTCAATGCACTTTCCTCCGCGCTGTTACTCTTCGTGGCTTTCTAAGTACGAAGTAGAAACGGGTCGGCGATGATAAGAGATGGGACTTCGTTTCGGCTCGAGAGAAACAACAGAAGAAAAATTGGCGTGTATTGTATGTGCGAGAAAAAACAAGAAGGAACTCGGATGAGAACGGGGTGTTTTTCTCGGATAACAGAGAAAAGACACACAAATGTACAATAAAACAAAACAAAAATAAAAATATATACGTATGTAAATGCGTATATGTGTGTAAATATAAGAGAAACAGTCTTTTTAATCCCGAGCTGGCTGACGAATGCGAGCAATTTTTAGTTTTGTAGGCAAATAAATATATTCTGGACCACCCACCTTGCTTCTGCTGGGATCATCGAGAACCTTTATAAAGGGACGCGAGAGATCCCGTTTTCGGGCGCTCAGCAAGAAATCTTAACCGAGCGCTCATTTAGAGGGTCAGTGTTAGACCTGTGTCATCACAAGAGATCCATCACGATGACTGGAAACGATACACGAGTGATGCTTCATGTATAGCTTTCACGCGGATGGAATGAACGGAAACGACGGAAAATCGACAAATGATTTTCTGGATCCGTATATTTCCGAGAAGCCATCTCAAGGAAGAGTCAATTAAAATCAACTTTCACCGAATAATTAAAAACATTCTGTGTCACATGAATTTGTTAACAACCGATAGGCATAAAAATTAAAATTCTTGCAAATCAATCAATTACCGAATTATTGTTGGTTTCGTAATTGTGACAATTAAATGATTTTTTTTCTACCGTCGATTCTGTTCATTCAACGGCTCGTCACTACTAAAATCGCGCGATAGAGATTACTTCCTCTAATCAAAAACATATTCAAACTATAAACGAAGAAGAACAAGGACTTTCGTCCCTTCACTTTGTGACTATTACGTGGCTTATTTTTGGCTTGGTCGTGGTGTATTGCGGCTGTTGGAAAGACCTTTAAAATAAATACTTTATCTCGACAGCATTTTGCGCGATACTGAAGAATAATGATGAATTTTTTTTTCCACGCGCTCACAACAGACAAGGAGCGCGGGGGCCGTCATTGTCGTTGCCTGACTGGTCGTTGCCTTCAGGAGAAGCCGTGACAGTTCTCACGGATCTCGAAGTAGAGATTCAGCAGTGCCGGCTCCGGCACGTCATGGAAGCACCTACCCTCTGGCCATTGTACACACACTGCAACAAACAAACAAACCATACCTCTCTTTACATCTATACACGGAAAAAAAAGTTTTGCTATTATATGGCCACTAAGAAAAATTTGTTAAGCCTATTGAATTTTTTGTTTCACTAACAAACGTTGCTTTGTTGGCAAAGCAACAAATTTAATAGGCTTAGCAAATTTTTCCCGTCGGCCATATAGTCACTAATCTTCTTGCTATTCTAGCAAAAAATTTTTTTCCATGTAGAAGTTTTTTTTACATACAGTGACAGGAATTCATGCAAAACTATTTTTTTTTTCCACAAGATTACAACAATGTTTTAGAGTTCTATCACCGACGCAAAAGCCTCTATATAACGATGAAGCTTTACCGCATTTGTCGCACGATCGGCGAAGATAATTAATAAAGTATTTAGCGGTGTTGGCAATTACCTGACGGTAACGGCACGTCTATATAGAAGGCATATGGTGATTTTGAGTTAAGCCGAAAATATCATGTCACCGTGTAATAGTTTGCTGTAATGAGGAACGCAGTTGCAGTGTGGGACATTTCAGCATGAGGAAAAATAATGCAAGCAACTTGTAATTTGAAGTAATTTGTGCAAACATAATAATGTCTTTGTGTGATAAAAAAAATTGTAATACGTATAGAAAAAAATGAGAATTTCGAAGAGATAAGATTCGGTCTCTTTCTCGCTCCCGCGTAATTGGCCGCAGGAACTACGTAACGAGAAGATTGGCTCCGTTCAAGCAATCGCGAACTATCGACAATGCACTTTTCTCGTCTTATAAAACGTGAGATCGCAATTTTCCTTCGAAATGCGCGCACGCCCTTCGATTTTGTTTCCCCCCGCAGGAAAATGAATAAAATGAAGAATCAAAACGCGAAGTTCGGTGCGAGTGATTTATATAGTCTCCCCCTTTTTATCGAGAGATTATGCGCATACATATGAAGATGCTTTTAAAATTGACTATCTTTTGCAAACTTCGAAATATTCGGAAAATTTTTCTTCTTATTTTGCGACATGGATAGTAACATTTTAATTTACATGACATTTATTCGCGTTCTGCAAGCCTCTATTAAAAAAAAAAAAAAAAAAAAAAAAAAACGATTTTAATACTTTCAGTTTTACGCTCAATATATCGATTGTCGAAGAACTTGTACGCTCGTTATTGGAAAACAAACGGGCAAAATAACACACAAATAACATTGTATTTGTTATAGATGAGAGAAATACGTGCAACTCGATGAAAAAAAAAACAACAACAAACACGAAATAATTTTTTGAGATACGCTGAGTTCTTGAATGTCCACACCTGTCGCGTCAGGTCCATCGGAGTGTTAGGTTGCGCGGAGCGCATTAATGACACGTGATCTACACGTGCGCGTGATGGGACGCGATTTCGCGTTTGCTCGGAGCTCGTGACACTGACGTACGCGAATACCGGCGACAGGATTGATCGCCCGATTGCGTGCCTCGCGGTTGTATCTACGGCAAAGCAACTGTAATGAAACGGAAGGTGGCGAATTACTCGCCCCTTTCTTTCACTCTCTCGCCTTTGATCCGCCTCGTCCCTATCATCGCTCCCAGTGGTGAGTAGACGATATCTCGTCGCGGATGACCCGAGCGCGAAACTCGAGCTGTCCCCGTATCTACATCGGATTTGACCTCAATTTTTATTCAATTCACAAAAGTTTGCCGCGAGAGAAACAGATACGAACGCACTTGAGGCCTCTTTGATGTAGTCACGTACTACATCGTTGAAGTTTGAAACGCTCGTCGAGCAAAAAAAAATATATTTCGACGATGACGAATTCCTTCTTTTGTGTCAAATCGAAATGTTTTCAACGTACCTATATCTATTGACATGTAATAAAATACTGTTTTTGGAACAATAGCCTGGGGACGCCTAGATAAAAATTACAAGTTCGTATATCGGTGATACCGTCGGAACTTATCGATATTTCGGTATATCAGGTCAGTGCATCTTTAGACATGACGCGAGAGAGACTCGTGAAAATAGACGCCGGGCTTGTCCCACTTGCGGCGATACCTTTACAAGGCCTGATTTCTTCGTGACCGTTTATTTATCGGAACCAACCGCGGGGCAGACAATATGGTGTGTTCGCTTTATATAAAACTTATCGGATTTCACACAACGAGCGGCGCATCGAAAATATATCATGCAAATATTACGCAAACATGTCGCGCGGTGGCGCGTGAAATTCCGTTCCCGTTTCCGCTCTTTGTGCAGCTTTTCGTCGTCCCGCGAATTTCTCGCGCGAAAATGTCGGCGTGCATATAAAACACGTTGTAATTCCATTAAATCCCGTTTCCGGTATTAACCGCCACGGCACACGGTGGCGGCGATGGCGACCGAGCTTCGCGATGGGAATAAAAATAAAATTTTTTAATAAAACGAACCTCTCCTCGCCGGCCGCGAACTTTATCGTTCCATTCTCACGGCTTATTCCTTATCGGTGCGCGTCTGCCGAGCATCGCGAAAAACTGAAAACTCAAAGAAGTGAGCGAAAAGCGGAAAGAGAAAGAGAGAAAAAAATTCAAGTTGCACGATCCCCATCGCAAATAAATACGAGATTATTGCTTTCTTTTTTTTTATGTTCCTCTTCCCAACGATATATATACCGTCGCTATCGGTAAATCGGATTGTAAGTAAAAAGCACTTGTGTTTGTCAGATAATAATAATCCTATTATCAGAAAGAAAGAGGATTTCCAATCTCTTGGTCCGAATCTTTCTCCGAACAAGATATTTTACAATATCTTGCTGTAAGCACAATAATGATACAAAAGAATACAGAAAAAAAAAAAAAAAAAAAATTGAAATTATACCGATACGCTGAGCTGCGTCGGCGATAACAATGAAAACAATATACATATATGAGAACGGAGAAAAGAAAATATTGCTTCGATTTTAGTCGAACGAATAAAGTTCGCGAGAAAGTATACAGGATTGGCGAAAGGGAAAAGAAAAATTCCTCCCTGCGGAAGTAAGATATTACGTGCGATATCACGTGTGTGTGCGCGCTTTTCCTCACGAAGGAGGCGCGTATAAACCGAAGAGTTGGTTCGGAAAAAGAAGCGAGGAAAGAAGTGTAACCCGAGTCGCGAGGAAATACGACGAAGGAGACACGAGACCGCACGCAGGCAAACGCGTGCGTGTCGTATGTACGGAAGATCATTATTTACGCGACAATTAATGAGCAGCGATTTTTGCGTAAATTATGAATATCACGATATCTCACGTGTACCGGGTGTTCTCACGAAACCGACCGATGCGACGGCGGAAGCACAGTCGTAAAACACAGTCGACGCGGTGAAGAAGAGAAACTGCAGCTAAACGGCGGAAGAGGAGATAAAGCACGTAGCGAAATTGCAGGTGTAATCTTGGCGAATGTTCGCGATGGCTCGTCGACGTTCCGGTTGTAAAAAGCCACCATTACGATTTCACTGTCACGAATAACAGAGACGTTAACTTGGCGCAAAAGTTCCTTAAAGTATATTATCGATGTATTACGATGTTGTATAAAAAGTATATCAAATAAAAGATACGTACATCAAATAAGCACATCAAATAAACATCAGCTAGATATATTAAAGAGTGATTTCTCGCATAAAATCTCTTTTGTTAAAACATCGCGAGATTCTCAAACAAATTGTTTAAAAGATTACCTTTAAACGCGCGCGGAATTATTTCAGGCGAACATTGAAATAATCAAACGCGTGAATTTTGTATGGTTAAGCGAATTGGGAGATATCGTCGCGCGTTTATAAGAGAAAATGGGACGAACGGGGACAGGTTTGCAATTTTTATAACTCGACTCTCACACGAGTAAATCCACTGTCGACCCACAGAACTTGCACAGGGATGGAAAAACATTTACCAGAGGTCGTCGGGCAAGTTGCAGATATCTTTTCGACGTTATTTACACGCTACGGCGCATTAAGAAGAAATATGGTGAGAGAAAAAACTCACATGGCTCGAAAATAATAAATTTGCGACTTTGCACTTACGACACGATTGTACAAAATTAAACATGCCGCAGACGTTGTCTGTGTTAATAAAAGAAAGTATCAATTATTGTAAAATGTCTTTCTCTGCGTTCAAAGTAAGTTAGAAATAATAACGTATTTTCGAATAAAGATTAATGATTCTACGAGTAACGAAGAAAAAACGCGACTTGTATTTGCCAACAACAAAGTTTCTATAATTAGACGCGTACTAATTTACAATTAGATCAGTACGCGAAATTACCTAATGCACGCATTTTTTATATAATCCGTTATCATAAACTTGTGATAATATCGTGAAATATTAATTATTTTTAAATGCTAATCATAAACGGAGTCATTATAAAATTGTAGTAATATGTTATATATCGCGTAAATTATTATTATCATAAATTTATATATATTACAGATATTTGTATCGAATTATGTTAAGCTCGCGAAGCTCTCGCGCTCGTGCATTTCATTTAATCTCTTTCGTGTTTGCGTTACATTTTAAAACTGAAAATAGTTTAAAAAAGCGAGTTCTGCATCGACTCCAAAAATCTAGACGTGCATACATTTCTCTTTACACCAACATCTAAAGAGCACGAGAAATATGTTCACGAAATAAACTTTAAATGTCATTTTTATCACGTCTCGTGCGGACTTTTCACTTGCAACATGAAATGTAAGAGAGACTCGTGTGCAAAACCCTTCAGCGGCGATTACAAGTTTCTGTTGTATTTAGTAATTTCTCGACTTACCTTGAATATATAACCACGAACAAATAAATTTAAAAAAATATATAACGCGATATTTGTTAGCGATGTGTTATCGCGCGATTATATAGTATCGAGCCACGAGGCAAACGATCGAGGTGCGAATCTCGAACATTCCACTTCATCGAACCGACAGTTGTCGAATTGGTTATTAGAGGCGTCGCGGCCACCATGTGTGTGCACCTGTACGCGCTAAATGGCCCGAATTGATCTTAACGTCTCTCTCTGAGCGCACCGCCGAGGACACGAGCCTTAGCATTCCGATAATTGCATGTCGCGCGTGTGGGTAACGTACAGGGTTAAACCTCTCATACACAGATCGTCATTCAATAGAACGTTTGCCTTCTACGTGGGCGAGAGAGAGAAAGAGAATCAATGTCGCTTGCCGGACGCAAAGTTTCTCTGTTGATTCGGTTGTAATTAAACTGGGGCGAGCGCGTTGCAATTGTGAAATTAAATTCGAAACAAGCCAATGTAGGCTTAAATCTAACATAAATTTGACGTAGCGGATGTTTGTACCGCTTTAATTAAAAATGCGTAGAAATAATGTGATTTACGACTTGTTTTACATCTCGACATTAATCAATTTTACGTCTTTTCGCGCATATATAGCGGCGATGTGTGGAATCTCAATGAATATACGGTTATAATTAGAGACACCGAAAACGACACCGGCGTCATTTGACATCCTTTGCGCGCGCGAGAGAGGAAAGTTCGAACCCGCTGAACCAGAATTATATTCACGTTAGGAAACACTTGGCAGCGCGATTATTATTACCGTTTTAAGTGCCAATTATTTATAACTCTGACTAGCCTTGTCGCTTCGACCCGCGCTGCGAGAGGTCAACATATATACGTATACATCTCGATTATTTCTTTCGAGGAGAATAACGAATTGTGACAATTAAAAAAAAAAAAAAAACATTTAACATTTTACTAACAACGAAACTTCTAGCGTAATTTTAAAAACCAATAATTCTGCAAATATTTCGTGTAAAAATTCAAAAGACTTAAGAGATCTTTTCGGAAGCTTTTAGGTATTAACTGAGACCTAGAAACATTTGCTAGAAGGACTTCATGGAGTAATCAGTGAAGAGCCTATTTGAGCAGTCGCCGGTTACGTAATGCCACATATTTGCAATGTGTTCTCTTCGCAGCTGGTGGTCCGTTCGGATAATCCGGATTAAGCCGCAATTTAAATCGGACAGTGCATAAGCGGACCTGGAGGTTAGATTTAGTTTAAAATGCCCCGGCATTATTACGTGTACAGAGTTCTTGTTTGTACAATAGACACGTACAAACAGTGCAAACCTCGCCTGGTCCGAATAATATAATTTATATAAGTTTATTTAGAAAAATATCGTTGGAAACAATATTAAACTGTGAGGATTTGTTTTTTATACTGCAGTAAATTATTTTTTAAATTCCTTACGGAAATATCACGTATGTTTTTTTTGCAAAACAGTTTTTCCTATTTGAAATTTAAATTCACGTGTATGTGTGTAGCTAAACCAAAATATTCTTAAAAGAAACAAAAATGCAGAATGTGTATACATGCGAGTGTGTATAGAATATTTTTGTCTGCAATATTGGGCGAGCTTTATATGCAAATTTCTCACTCGCAAAGTGGCGAGAAAGGTGAAAAGAGAATCGCGAGAATTCAGAAACGTCACGCAAAATTTTTCTCGCAATAAGAGAGAAGAAGACTCCTTTGCATCTTTAACGTTAGATGTAAGTCTGTGAAAAATGTATATTTTTCGCGCGATATTCCAGGAAAATACGTCCGTACGTTTGTACAGCATAACATCGAAATGTGATATCGAAATGATATACACATACGTGTCATATTTTTTTTTATTATTTCTATATAGACGGACCAACCACCTCTTCGCCCATCATTCTCGCGCGAGCAATACGCGATCGACCATTCCGCAAACTACTTTCAAAAGCGCGATCGTATTTTTCTAACGTGTGCTTCTACCGCGCGTCCCATGGAACTTCAATTTCACGCATCAAATATATCCGCGAGCATAATTCATATCAATATATATCGCATAATATATGACAACAATCTCTTAAAAAGATATAAAAGCAAAAAATGTAATCTTTGTCACTTTGAAAGAGTTTTTCTTCAATGTGTTTTAACGTGTATTATAAGAACCGAAGCGCAAAAATATCCTATAATACGATGTCTCTGAGTTCTAATGGAACTCCGCCGGCAGCCGCTCTGGTATTAAGCATTTCGGGGAGAAAGCTTCGAGGAACGAAAGTTACAGAGGGATAAAAGTGATAAGAAAGTTTCAACATACCGTTCGGTACCGTTGGCGGTTTTTTCGTCTGCACCCTTGCTGTTGCGTTGTTCACCTGCCAAGTTAAAGAAGAAGCGCGCATTAGAACGACCAAAACTTTTTACACGACCGGCGAGAAATTTCTATCTAACATCGCCCAACTTTGGGACCCGCGCGCGGTCTCATATTTCAGAGATCGTTTTTTTATCGCGCGTCATTAAGAAAGCCATTAGGTGTGAAAATTTAACAAAAATAAAATATGAAAAACAAGTTGTAGGAAGCGCACGATTTATTAGCCATTAATTAAATTTGGAACAATTTGGAAGCAATTTCTCCGCAATTTAATTAAAGATAATCTGACGACGGAATAATTAATTATGTGGAAAGCACAAAATTTAGATAAAAATTTATAATCGCGAATATTTCGCGAATGTAATTATCAGCCGAAATAATAACGAACCGACTATGCGTGCAATGTAATCGCGATGGAAATACAATCCGAATCGAATAAAATGTGGAAAAACTTTGATAATTTTTTACGGGCCCGCGCGCGAATCCTGTAAACAAATATGCGTTGTTCGATGCAGAAACAGATTGCAAGACACAAATTTGTATTGTTCTTCGTGTGAACGAATTTGTATTGTTTATCGTGAAAAATATCAGTACCAAATAATTACGTTGTGTCTCTGCATCGAACGAACGCGTGTGTTACGAACGTTAGTAACTAAACAATTAAAACATTGTACGCGATTGCACGTTATTTCTCTCTTTATATACATTTTCTTTTTTACCATCCATTTTGATGGTAAATTTGTTCTATCGTATCAAGTTACTGCGAAATGTGATCACTTTTACAATATATATCGGGTATGCAGATCGTGTATTTTTTGTGCGATAACACACATATCAATAAGTGTTTAACGTGCAAACGATACAACAGAGAGAGATTTTACTTGAATTCAGATACTTTTCCTGTGCCGTTACATATCAGTCGGTTTTTGATACGTAAATTTGCAACCAAGCACTGGCCACCATTTCATCAGCGTTGAAAATTCAAAAGTGTTGTCACACACAACACACATTTTCTACATCCAATCAAATTCACGTATCAATTTTATACATTTTAACCTGAAATATATCTAAATTCAAAGATCATTATCTTAATGTTAATAAACACATATAAACAATACGTAAAAAATCTCCTTTCTAAACAAAAGAAATTGTATCTGTTAGAGTTTCTAACTTTCACAAGATCGATTGAATATACGCGAGAAAATTTTCTTCATTCAAATTCTGAATATTTCCGATACATCTCAGGTGAGTTTTTATATACACTAGTCAGATTTAATTTAATACGCAAAAAAAGAACTACTCTTAATAAAAAGAATATAAAAAACTAATTAAATTAAATATTAATCGATCTGAAAAAAGTTAGAAACTGCAGAAACCTTTGCGGTCGACGAATTTAACGCTCCAGAACAATCGACGATTTATTATTCAGTAATGTTTGCATTATTCAACTTACTGTTTATTTATCGTTTTCTAATAAGCGCGACAATGTTGCGCATATTGGCGTATTGATCCGTGAACTAAATATCGGCAATAAAATGATTTTTGTCACTGTGCCGCGCGGCGTAACTAATACGATTGGACAATGCGCATTTAAATAGCATGAGAACAATTCTCGCGTTTAATCTCGTCGACCCGCAAAGAGAGCTTTACATGCGCGTCAAACGTCGAGAGGGGAGCGCGACAACGCGGTTTAAATAAAAGTCCATTCGACGTGTCGAAGGGCGCAACTAATTTGTTTTATTACGCGCCTTACGCGGATATCAGTTACACGGAAGACAGTTTAATGAAAACAATGTAAAAAAAGAAAAATAACTAAATAATGAAAAAACTAAAAAAAATAAATAAAAAAATAAAACGGAGAAACCGATAGCTAGGTCGCGCGTCTGTCAGGCTCCTCTCGTCTTTTTGTCTCTCTCTCTCTCTCTCTTTCTCTCTCTCTTTTCTTCTTCTTCTTCATGACTGAGAAAACAATGGTAAGTCTTCTCGTCGATTTCCGATTATTTCAATTTCGCTCAAGTACCTTCGCGTCTGGCAAAAAGAGACGAGTTTCCGAGTGGATCGCGACTTGTTTCGTTCTTGATCGAACGCTTCGCTTACCATGGGCTCTTCTTTTTTTCTTTGATTTTTTTCGCTCCACCCACCTACCTTATCTGCACCCGCCTTCTCGTTTTCCTGTCCCACTTTGCGTCCACTTCTCAGCAAGGATAGAAGAAGGTTCCATCGAGACACAAAAGGTTTGAGATATCGCATACTGTACACCGCGCACCGCGTCGTTTCCGCGAGCTTTTGAAACGGCGCAACTGCGGCACGAAAATCCATGCCGACTCAGCTCAAACGTTTTCCGACAATCGAGATTCGTTAATGTGTAATCTTTTTTGTATAACTTTGCAATATTCACTTTTTATTCTAACGATTTTCTACTAGACGAGGAATTGCAATAAAAATGTCGACACAAATTAATATATAATTGAAAACATATAAGAAACATAATAAATCACTCTGTCTCTCTTTCTCTCGATCGCAACCAACTTTCATACATGTTTTCTCAATGTATCTTTATTTTTGAATTCTCTAAAATAGCTTAGTTTAGGTTAGGTTAGGTTAGGTTAGGTTAGGTTGCTAAATCAGCGCAAAAGAATTTTCTAGACGTCAGGGAAATGCGATATTTCCGTAGTCGTAATCGAGGCAGCGGTAAATCAAAAATTGATGTTCTGCTCTCAAATTCACGGCAACTAAAGCGGATCTTGAGCAATGTATCGACTCTCACGAGGATTGTGAATTACGAGGCTTACCTAGGGCCAATCACGTTCCGGCCGACGCGGCGCCGAGCAATTTGCATTTTACGATCTTGTTTCCAGCAGCGGCAGAGTTTGTCGCTGACCGTTGTACACATACATATATATCTCGTATCACAGAGAAAGCAAAGAGAGTGTTTTCGATAAATATTGTTGAAAAATACCGACCGATAATAAAAGATAGATGTTTTCCTGCTGATTATCACGAAAAAAATATCGCTCGTGAAAATAGATGCGAAAAAAAAAATACTAAATGTATTTTTCTCTCTCGCGCGTAAACTTTTTTTTTCAAAACTTTTATATCCGCCGCATTCTCGGATATACACCGCGCTGTTGCGCGATGCTGCGAGAGAGACAATGTTGCAAAAAACCACTAGCAGCTATACTTTAACGGAGACAAACAAACGAGCGATGCGCGAACCGACGGATTTGCCCAAAACGCGCGCGAATCGATTCCCGCCCGATAATAAACAAGCGATCCAACCTTGTTCTAACAAACAATTGCGACACACACTGGCGAATTTTTGTTTGTTGTGCCGCACATCCGACAATCAGTGTATCGCATTCAGCACATTCAGCATCGATGAAAAGCATTCGCGAGCGATTGTTTTGCAAATTATATCCACGAATATATTAATGATGCCAAGTCAATGCCGACGGGCGATATCAATTTCGATCGTGTGTTGTGTTCCCTGTATAAATTGAGGGAAGCGCATTTTGGTAAAACATATTTCAATACAAAATTATGATCCGCAAATGTTAAGTAAATAAAAAATATAAATTATCTTCGTATTTAAAAGATAAGTTGCAAGGAAAAATTTATACTTTCATTAAACTCTCAGATAAGATTCATCAATCAAATTAGAATTCTAGAATTGACAATTAAAAAGATAAGAGCGAATGATCAATATCTCGAGTTACATCACATTCTCGTCTCTTGATACAAGATTTTCGATATGCAAAAAAAAAACTCTAAAAGAGACAGTCACGATCTCACGTGACATTATTAATTCGCAAGGAAAAAAAATTATGGATGCAAGCCGCGCTGAATAATATGCAAACAACAGGGTTGGTGGACGAAAAAATGCTCGACCTTGTTACGAAACTTATCTACACGACACGGGAGAAAAGTGTCATCTAAAATTACTCGCGAATTCTGTACATTGCTTCTCCTCGAAATATTCTACAAATAATATGATCAATACTGTTGTCAACCGCGTCAGAACAACCCAGATATAGAGAAAACTTTTATTATTTTATTTTTCCATTAAAAGAGAAAATAATTTTAAAATTTCATTAACACGCGATATAGAAATAATACACGCAATAATACTTTTCACTTTTCACAGCTTACCAAAAAAAATAAAGAATCTCTTTAGCGTCAACTTTAATAAAATATCTGTCATTTATTTCCATCTTAGATGCGATATCGCCATTTCGGCGCGATAGCGGTGATGCGAACCGACGACGAAATGGCCGCATTAATCAGGATCTGGGAAATACGATCGGTATTCGAAGGATCTAACAATCAACGTAATTCTCCCGGGCAACTGCAGAATCCACGTTTCTCGAACACTTATCTCATTCCGAGGGTTAAGTTCCGCGAGGAGGGAGATTTGGCCGGACTTAGAGAAAGAGCTACCTTCGAGGGAAAACGATCGCCCGTTCGAATAAGCGAAATGGCACTTTGGAAATTTCGCGTAACCTCGCTCGCCTTCGACGAGCAAACATCTGCATAAATTTGACTTGCTAAGGCCGAAAACTCGACCACCGCCGGCCGGCGGAGCTGACCGCCCACCCGCTCCGGAGGTGGCACGGCGTGTCGTTAATACCGGAAGCGATGTACGTAACCTACGACCACTTGCTGTCGCTTCTACTAGATTGTGTTAGGATCGTGTGGCAAAATGTACGACGTAATCGAAGCCCCATCCTCCCATCCCTTTATTGGTCATCTTGCTTGCTTACTAACCTGATACCCGTTCGGTCATACGATGACCCTAATGGAGGAAGCTTCTTCTTCTTGTGCCATTTTCGTCGCGCTTGATCGTTCGCGACCAATTGGAAATCATTTTCTCGCGACGACTTACCGCAACTTCGGTTTATTTCTCATTATTACTCGACACGCGTAATTTCGCTTAAAACACGCGGCGTAATTTCCGCTACAAATTCGGTTGCGGTTGAATTTCCAGTAAAATTTTTATACTCTCTCTCTCTTCTAATTCTGTTCGTTCGTGAAATTTTATATGAATTTTTCATGCGCGCGCGATTTCATCGGCGATTCGTCGATCCGTGTTACGTTTGCACGTTACCGCGAAAGCATCGCTCCTGGCTGACCCAGAATGTCGACCGTCACTTCTTTGCATCTTCAGGAAGAGCTTTTTCCTACCTCCGCAACCGGCCACAGTCGTTCCCGCCAAGGCCAAGCTCGTTAAGTCGCATTCATGTCGCAACAACTATTACTTCCGACCTCTCGCTTCGTTGACGTACACATAAGCTTCGAGAGAGCTTTTCGCCCGTTAAAAATCTTCATTCTGCCTTCGTGCATCGCTTATCGCGTCGACGTTTATAGCGCGTTTCTTGCGAATTGCATATAAAATATGCGTTTCGTAGCGCATAAAGATTAAAAAAAAAAAAAAAATTATATACTCTTCAGTAAACAAAAAAAATATATTCATATAAGATGCGCCTTATAATAATATCTTCTCATTCTTTCATTATCCCTTGTCTATTTTAGATCGTCTTACGGCATTAGCATTGTCATTATCGTTTCCGTGTCTTTGGGCGAAACGACCCGGAATGTCAGTACTTTGTGCCGAGGCTAAAGAGGCTTTTCTTTCGCCTTTTGTGGATTTCTTTTCTACCTAACGCTTTTCTCGGCGTAGTTCTTGTTCGTTAATCTACATTCTTCGTCTACCAATGAGGTCGACGTAATTTCAGGCTTCCGCAGTCTCCGTGTCATTTGTCATGGCGCGCAATGAATCGCGTTGGATTATGCATTCGGTAAGGTTGTTCCTTAGATCTTGGCCATAAGCACTTATCAGCCTCTGGATCGACTCGCTCAAACATTCTGTGTGTGGATTTTCCGCTGCACGCGACGCTTTTTTTTTTTTTGTTCGCGAACTATCGACGAATCTATTCCGCGGTTTTTATTAGAGACAAATGTTTGGCGTGGACTACTAGGAAAAAGTGATATCTCGATAAATAGGAACACGACGTCAAAAAGGATCATCATTTTAATCACTCGTTATTCACGCGCGTGCGGACAAATTCAAAAAAAATCAGAGACAAAATACATCACATAGATATTTGCCAATCGTGATGAAACAAAAAAAGGAGATTGATAGAAACGGCGAAAATTTCATCACGTTTAAACGAGAAGAGAATTTCAGAATGTACGTGCTTGATTTTGCAAAACGATTCAATATCGCGATTATGGAGGATCGGAAATTAACACCGCGCAATATCTTGAGGATCGAAGAAAGAGAAAGATCCGAAACATAATTAAAGACGAGATCGATTCCGAAATATAATATCAAATATGCCTTTTTACGCGTAATTGAAGCAATGTAAACAAACATTGATCGATTTCGATACTTTCATCTCGGCCAGAGATCCAATCTCCAAGGTCAGTGAGTCAAATTAATGCTCGGAATTATTTAAAGTTTGAGGGAAAGATCTTGTGAACATTAAAAAGTCGAGAAACGGCAATTAAGAAGTCTCCCGAGAGAGAGATTAACTAATAAAATGCTTTTTTCCCTCGGGAGAACTTCGCCGAGAGATTCGCGACTGAGCGGCGCTTCGCCTACACGATTTTTTTTTCTTCCCTCTTCCATTTGCTACACCTTCCGCAATAAATACATTGGTGTTCGTAAATTTCTGCGAAATTTCTGCCACATAGACGTCGCGCATGGATTTTTACACCGCGCGTCTTTTGTAAAAATTCAACGCGGGGGAAATTTAACGCGGAAAGCCGAAAAAAGCGCGGAGTCTCTAATTTAAGACCCCACCCTAATCTCTTCCACAATTAAAGTGCTACGCCACGTTCGTGAGAAAATTACGCGTAAAAGAATTCTCGTTGGAGCTTTCGTTCTTTTTACCATTCTCCGCCATCTCGTTATTCCTGGCAGACGCGTTACATCGTCCACGCCTCTTTTTTTTTAACCTCTCGCTATATACGCGGCTCTTAGAAAATTCAACAAAGGATCTGAGGTGCTCAGTGCTCGGGTAAAACGGGTCAAATGTCGTCGCGTAAAAGTGATGACGTGGGCGATATAATCGTTTTAAAAGTACGTCTCACGTTTTAATTGGCGAAATATGTGTGAAGGCCCTCTTCACACATGATTCTTCCCTCATGAAAATACGCTTGCAAGAGACACACATAAAATGCAAATTGCTCGTGAAAGAAACGTCATTAACCTGTCGTTACCAACGTGTACTTAAAGCAGTGTCTTTCAAACTGTCTCGATTGCCATTTGCGAAAGTACTTGAGCGTCTACACGTTTTTTTCTTTACACTAGAGCTTATGCTATTATCATCTTAAACGTACTATTACACTGGTTAAATCGTGAACCTTTAGATAGAACTTTTTATTCTAGAAGAAAATAAGCGTTGTGCCGGTCGAAAAAGATGAAAAAGATGAAAAACGTTATGTTATTGTAGAAAACAGAAATGTAAACAAAATAAAACAATTAAATAAAACTAATGTATGTGACTGTAATAAAAAAAAAAAGCTGTTTAAATCTCACTCACTTACATCAAGAATGCGAAGCGAGCGGTGAAATCAATAATCAAAGAGAGAAAGAAAAAAAGAAGAAATAAAACAAGTATTCAGCAGTGAAAATCGACCATGGCACGGTTTTCGGTGTACCGCGTGAGAGAGCGGGCTGTGCGAGTTGTATTTCTCATGTATACACGTATGAACCCTGGTTCTTGTTCGCCGGTAAACGATTCTCGCTGCGGTGATTTCCTTACCTTTTCGGACACTTTGCGAGGTTCTTTTTCAGTGGCCTCCTCAGTGTCCCACGATTCAGCGCTTGCCCGTTAATCGATCTTTCTCTCGATCGGTCGATTCAATCGGATTCGACCATCTCTCTCTTTCTCACTCTCTTTTTTCTCTCGCTCGCTCTCTCAGATTTTTCAATCGACTATTCAGCACAAGTCTTTTTGTTCGCTCGTTTCTACCTTTTTATTTGCTCTTTCTCTCGCGCAGACGCTCTCTATGGAATAACAGGAGATCTGCGTGAGATACAACGTTTTTCGCGATTGTCTTTTAGTTTATTTTGCTGGTTTTTTTTTTGGTGAATTTTCTTTCTCTCATGGTGTAGCCGAACCCACCACAACGGCCGGATCTCGTCCAACAGTGGATTTTCCGGCTGTTTTGTACGGTTCGTTTACTCGTCGTTCAACGACTTTCTTTTTTTTTTACGAGCGCGTCCACCCCTTCAACTTCGTTCACTTCGCATCCGAGGCGCATTGCCAGCGCGAATCTTTCTTTGTCTTGTTTAACAAACCTTATTTCACAAGGGAAACGGGACAGTACTGATAATGCGAATTTGTTGCAAACAAGCGCTTAGAATTACGAGTGACATTTCGCGGCGTGACATTTCGAATCCGCGTTGGCAAACACAACTCCGATGCGATTCTTTTTACTCGCTTTGGGCATTACGTACGGATTCTCGAGGCAAAAATAAATAACTGGCAACGGTACTTTGTCCTGATTTCCAAAATCTGTGACCGAAACAATATATCTAGAATGAAAAATGTCAACATTTCTGTATAGAGATTTAAACTATTATTTTGTTTATTTTATGAAAGAAACTCTTGTGAAAATATGTTACATTCGCGTTCAACTCTCGCCAATACTTGCGCACCGTAGAATTTTATTAAATTGACGAGACGAGAAAAGGGACGAGCTTTCAAGCTTTAATTGAGCCATTAAAGTCGCAATAAGAAGGTTCGCCTCTGATCAAACGGTTGCCATTATCGAACCGGAAAAAATCCGAAGGAGAGTAATCACTGGCCGTGATTCAAGAATATAATCCTATTATGTCTCCGAAAAGCAGTATAATGACGAGAGAGAAAGACGCTCTCTGTGCTTTCCCGGGAGCAATTTCTTTTGCATCATTCTTATAAGAATCTTTTCAAAACGCAAAAAAATACGTCTATTTCATCGTAAAAAAAATTTTGAAGTACGATGTATTTCAATCAAAACAAGTTTATTTGCAATATAATGCAACGGGTTTTCCTCTCGATTCGCACGCATGCGTATGCGATATTGATCACTAAATTTCGTAGGCGTGATCACTAGTTAAACGAAGCGATGCTTTACGCGCACAAGATCGCAGTCTGGCGAGCTGCTCTAGCCATCACGAGAAGATAAACTAATCGAGTTGTTCAATTAGGTTAAACCGTTGTTGTTTGGTATCAGCATCGACGCAGCAGATGCTGCGGTCATTGCGCGACCGGCCGAGAGCTACAAAAGCTGTAGGCGTGTTGCCGCGCGATGATCAAAGCCAAAAGCCGGGAACTACGTTACAGCAGAAAATTACTTGACAAAATTTTTATCGTGAAAACGAAATTATTTTACCTTTCGGAGACATTTTTTATTAACTGATCGCGTATTTTAAATGATAAAATAACGAAATTATTAGTCAATTTATCGTTTAATTTTCATGTATCTGCAATTATCAATGTTGTTGAAATACTATCATATTGCTGTTATTTTTATTACTTTGATATATGTATGTCACATGTTAGAGAAATCTACTATGTCGACATATAACCGTTGCCACATTTAATTGCTTCGTGTATCTCCTCCATTGACTCGACGGAGCTTATGCACACAAGTATTGATGCCGAGATACTGTTATTATTTTCTAATGATAACACAAAAATAATCTCCGAGCTCTCGAGATAAGCTGATATCTTATTAATTCCGTTACGATTCCTCGCATGAGCGCACAAGCACTTGACGAGTGAATTAAAACTTTTTTACCGCGAAAGAAGAAAAAATCATCAAAAAAAAAAAAAAAAAAAAAATAAAATGACTCGATTAGATGGATCACATAACGAGAGGAACTTTCTCTCGCGCGCGTACTGATTTTCACCGAACAAGTGGCCGGCCAATCGCGAAAGAGAATTTGTGGATCACTCGAGACCCTCGAGCGAAGATCGAGCCTCGCGAATCGGTGGTTCGCGCGCCACTCGTGGATCCACGAGTGGCCATCTGTCAGATTGATTCAGGCCACGAGAGAAATCTCTCTCGCTCGTCCCCGCCGACCCCTTATCTTTACTCTCGAGCTCGCGAAATTACCTCGCGTTTCATTAATTATCGCGACACAATATCAGGCGGTCTCTCTTTTTCTCTTCCCCAACGAAACGCTCCGTCGAATCGTAATACGATGCAGACTGTCGACGTATCGAATCGTAGCAGTTTCGCGCACAACGTTGTTATCGTCTACGATTCCAGTCGTCAGTTCTCGATCGATTCGCAATTAAATCTAAGTTTCTTATTGCTACTTTTCGCGTCACGCATGTCCATTTTCGAAATCTGCTATTTCCAAAAATCATACAAAGTAGATAATAAATATTAAAATTTTATTTTTCATTAATTAATAACCCGTTAATTTTCTCGAAGCTTTTAAAATTGCAACGAAAGATGGACATTCGAGAATCGAAGAATGTTTGACTTAAAGCTATCGACCATTGCAGCTCGATAAAAATACTTTGAAATATCAAGGAGACAAATTACCATTTACATGTATATATATTATAATTTTGAAAAAAATCGAGCTTCAAATTATGGCCGTTGTTTTTGCGTATCGCAACGAGTGTGCACATTTTTAAGAAACAAAATGAGCCCACTCGCATTTCTTGTCCTGAAAAAGAATATATCTATTCACGTATTAATGGCGATGTATATATATATGTATGTATATATATATAAGTATAAGAAAGTTCATGCACACCTCAATCTTTCTTCCCTCAACCACGGTGCCGTGTAGCCTCTCACGTGCCCGGTCCGCGTCAGCACTATTTGCGAATGTTACAAAACCGAATCCCTGCATGCAAAGGACAGACAAAACAACATGCATTAAACTCAACTTACAGACTGCCAGCGCTCCGCAAAAAGCCGACTGGCTGGGCCGACATTTCGTCTTTGCGCGCGCGTTTAACATATAATATGCGCGCATTGTATGTATGTATTTGTGTATGTATGTGTGTGTATGTGTTGTGTATACACGTTAACGTATACATGTGTTATTACATAACGTACTCATTGCAAATGTAGAATGTAAACAAAGGATATCCCGAAGAGGAAAAGTCATCGAGGCGCGAGACGGGGGAAGTTCACGTGGAAAAAGCAGCTACCCCCTTCGCGCAACGATTTGTTCACAAAAAGACGCGAATATTAATTCACGCGCAAGAAGACAATTATTTCTCTTTAAAAATTACACGAAATTTTTTTCTCCGAGGCAAATATCGTCATATAAATAGAAGTCGAACGGAGATCGATCCCGTTTCAAACGAGGACCTCCCCCAGCCAGACGGAAAATGGAGAGAACTCGACTCTTCCGCCTCGCTGCGGGCGATACTGGCCAGCTTCTTTGTGCTCCTCTCTCTATCGCTCTCTGAACCCTTCCATTACCCTGTGAGACTCCGTTTTATTCTCCAAGCAGGCTCTATTTATTTCTCTGACGCACAATAGCCGTCTGCCCTGTGGATCGGTCGTTATGTATCGCGAGACACGCTAATTAATTCCTAAGGCTGTTTCAGAAACGCGACAGTTTCGCGAATTCTTCTTTTGAACCGAAATCTCTTTATTTTGCTATAATAGAGAGATCGATAACTGACTCGTATTAGTAAAAAAAACTATCTGTATTGATATTAATAATTCGCAGACAGTTTTAACGAGAAACCAAAGATTCGCGAATGTAACATTAAATATTATAACGAAAAATTAAAATCAAATCGTGTGCAATAAAGTAACGATAAGAAAATTGGATCAATTTCAAAAATATGATTATTAACACCGAGAACAAAGTAGTAAAGTACAAAATTCGATCAATAACATTAGCAGTTTTCAAGAAAATTGTCAGAACAAGATTAATTAATTCCGAGATATTTTACAAGCCAAAGGTTTGGAAGGGTCGGAGAGTCGTTTTTTTTTAAGTGTCGAGAGAATCGCGGGGACGTTTCAAGTTTTCATCACACGAAATATATGGAGAGCACTTTGTCGAAATGTCGACGACCAGGGAGTCTGCGAGCGCCTCATACTGCTTTACGGAGACGCACCAAACAACGTGCAACAAATAAGTAAATATAAAAATTATGGTAAGAAAATCATGGTCATGATCACATTAATCATCTCATTATCATATCATATCGTATCATGTCATATCATGGTCATCGTCATATCATTAAAAGACTCTTGCTTGTATCGAGAGGGGGAAGTGCGTGTACGAGAAAAGGAAAGTCAAAAATAAATAAATAAGTAAATAAATAAATAAACAAAATTGAAGTTGACTGGGAAAGGTCAGATACGTGAAGGGAAACTGTGGGAAATTTTGAAAGAGATGTACAGTGTGTATTGTGTATGTTGTGTGAATTTTCCTTCGTCAATATCGAGAAGCGATACAGAGACGACGGGAAATTGAGCGGGAGACGCTAAAAAAAAAGATTAGAATCGAGAGTGTGTCGTCGAGATGGAGAGCAGCAAGTTTCGATTCTCGAAATACATCGCGATATCGCGTGACGTATGAATGGAGAACTTCTACGAGAAATCGATATTACGCGCTCACGCATCCACGACTGCACGCTATCTCGTGTCGCAAGAGAGGAACATAGTGAAGGAAGAGCACGATCGATTGCGCTGCTACGGAGTGTGTCTGTTCAGGTAACAATCAAGTTTCCTCTTGGAATCGTATGTAGTCTATGTAGATATCGCCCTCTGATAACCCACAGTAGAGTCTGGTGAACATTATCATGGCACAAGTTCTCTCTCTCTCTCTCTCTCTCTCTCTCCCTTGTTTTCACATTCATGAAGTCGCTGAATATCACCAAAGACGCGACGCGCACGTTGATTGTCACCATCTCTGTGTTCGCTAGTAACGTTTTGCGATAACTCGGTTGCTATAAATGTTTACATACGTTATCGTAAGACTGAATAACTAGAAGTATCGATCGCCAACAAATTTTCACGAGACAAGACAAGTCAGTCAAAAACTTGCGATGAATAAATTATATCGATGATACTAAAAATGCTTCCAAAATTTATTCTTACAAAAGTCTTCCAAAATTTCGGACTACGTGACGAACGTTAGTAAATATAAAAAGTACTGAGATTAAAAGAGCTTTTTATCGTTAAAAAAATTAATTCAAGTTTTAAACCAAACCAACAGAATTTTCATTAGCAAATAAAAAAAAAACAGGCAGGAGTAATCAAGTTCCTTCGCTCGCCATCTATTTTGCCCTCTTCAACGTTACAGCAGAAGCAGTTACGAGGCCGCGGCTGCTGCCACGAGAAATCGCATTAAAGCCAAATCAAATACAGCTCCGCGCAGACGGGTCGGTCGAGGGAAAACGGGGTGAAAGCGCGAAGTTTCCTAATCAGTGACGAAACGAAAAGGTACTGTTTGCTTCTCGGTATGTCGCGGAAAATGCGATTTATGGGTCGGACGTGTGAGAGAACTAGATCTACGCGCCAGTCCACAATATTTTTCGGTCGCGCCGGTTTAATCCAACGTTTCTTCCAGTTGTAATACACAGCTCGGCTGCGTCACTGAAACGTTTTGTAACGACGGAATAATTGTTTTAACCTACACCTGGCACTCGTGTATTAAATACTAATGATTAAACAATAGTGTACTACAAAAGCGACAAAAAGATACGCAGTATTTTTCAGAGAATTTTTAGAAAAGATGAAGAACCGGTTCTCGTGAGGATTTTGACAATTTCGAAGTCACGTGAAGTAAGTCAATAAACGCGCTCGCTAATATCTTGTTAACAATTGTTAAACCGTAGTTCAACTAAATTACAGTTGAAGACTTGTTACTTGTTAACGCGGTTCGACATGTAACAATATTAATTATTGTCACTAAAAGGATATTGCGTTCACCGGTGCGCATACGTACTCATTGCAAAGAGAGAGTTAACTAGATACAAACAGACAAGATATACACTTGAAGGGAGTTTCCTTTGTTAACGGAAGTGAAAGACGAGTACGCAAGACAACGGACTGACGCGAATAATTAACAAGCGTGACCGAACCGAAGAAAAACCCTCTGCGCGCGCACGCGGATTTTTCTTAAACTATTACCCCCCGTAACTTCGTGCGCTTAATAACTGCTCATAATTACGTCACATACTTCTTATCGAAATATATTTATTAGTAACACGTACAAAAAAAAAAGAATTTAATTAATTCACACAAAAGGCGTAAAAGTATATATATTTCGCTATTATAAAGTAAAATTTAGTTGTTACTTTTATAAAAAAAAAAAACTCTCAGAACTCCTTTGAATTCAAAGCGATACATTAAACAAAATTCGCGATACGCAAAAATTTGCAGCTTCCATCATTATTCTTGCCGCGCCGTAACTCGTGCGCGCGCGATGACATGATTCGCTTGGGAAATTATTGTAATGTCAAATAATGACTCGTGCGCGCGCGCCGATATTTTCAAGACCGTGGAGCAAAAAACTTTGCTTCGATCTCCCCTCATATCGCGTATATACCAGTGCAAAATTTATTTGCATATCCAATGCATACGCAACGATGTTTTCACCGAGCAACTTTGTGAATTTATTTTCGGGACGTTATATAACAGTTTCCAGAGAAGAACGGAGAATATATATCGGCGATAATATTCGGCGTAATTTGAAGCGAGATACGCGAGAGATAAAATGTGTAATATTCAAATCATTTTGAACCGTTACGCGAGTATCATTACCGTGATATTCACTTGATGCCAAAAAGATCCGTCGAAATCTGACTACGCGCGCGAATAATACCATCAAATAGGTTTTGCTTCGTGAACTCGACATTGGAATTTTCACCGATGATCTTGCAATGAGACCGAGTCCAGATTTAAACCGCGAAAAAGTGATTAAGTGTGAGAAATATTTTATTCGATAAGCAGTTTTATTCGTGTGTTCACGATATGTACCGGTAGATTAAGATCATGTTCTGAACACGTACGTGTATTACGATTCATATAACATATAATTCCGGTCTCTTTCCGAAAAGGGAACGAGTGTATCGTAAATGTGGATCTCTCGGCGAGAGTTTTTTTCACGGCAATTTCCACCGACGGGGTTGAAACCGCAGCCGCTCGTATTTCTTACGTCAAGCTCCGCGCGCGCGCTCTCGTGACGGAAGATCGCGATCGCGGGGCGAAAACTTCCTTAAGCTCTTATCGGGCTTCGGAAAATTGCAACTGGCGCGCCGCGCCAGAGTATTCGAAAGAGCACAAGCGCCAGGAAATTAATCCTCTACGAATACTACAAGTCTCTCTTTACATAATATATTTGCGTCTTTAATAAAATTGTTGTTGTTATTATTATTACATAAGAACGAAAAACGATACAAAACGTACGTAATTGCGTTCTATTTCCGTTGTGTCGCGCGCTGACGTACAAAACACGCCAGTTTCGCTGAAATGTGGGCGTTTAGAGAGATCGCGATCTCCGCGTCAGAGAGACGTTAACGACGTTAGTGACGATTAAGACTTCCGACAATTTCGACAAATGCGACGTGTGTTATTACGGTACTCGACTTTCCGCGGTGAAAACAGAGAGAAAAAAACTTGTAACAATAAAAAAAAAAAAATCTTGAAATAATAATTAATACGCGACGATATCGTATGTTTCACTTTCAATTAAAGACCACCCTGCTTAGCGAAGCCGCACGGACGCTATTAATCAGAATCTCTATCAAGGAGGCCACGACTTTCTTACGCGGCTGTTTAGAGCCGACGACTAAGCAACCACGTATACACCCGACCGCGGAAACGACCGATACGCCCGGCCATAATTATTATGCCTCCGCAGATCGTCATCTCACACGCCACGCTGCGGGAGTACGATTTGAAATAATGTAGCCGCGAATTTTGCACGAGCTTTTATCTCGTCGCCGCAACTAGCGCAGGTTTGCGTTTATTTTAGGGTTATAAAGAGTTTGCGCTGCCGTTCTTTATACTCGCTCTAGAAAATGCAGTCTGCAACTAGAAAGCGATCTGCAATAATTTACATGAAACGTTACATTAGCTGCATGTATAAATTATAACGATCTGTTGAAAATGTACGTTCGAGTGTTGAACAATATCTTTTATATTTGTGTATCGCGAGATACGTAAATATGAAAGATAATTGTTTTCAAAACACACGGAGAAAGCGAGTTATGTTAATCAAGCGAGAAAATTAATCAACAATCGGCAAACGATGAAAGACACGTAATGCGATCGATAAATTATACTGCGACGACAACATTGACGTCGTTGTTAAAACGCGAAGCATATAAGAGGAACGTCGAAATTTCACGAGGCGGAAAATGCTTGCGGAAGGCACCGGACGCGACGTTAAAAGACCACGTTCGGGTTTTGCGGTCACGCGTGTTTAACGACTTGTGTCGCGCGCACGGGAATACACATGCAAGTACGTTATGCAGTGCGTTAATGGGACGCCGGTGCACTCAGCATCCCATTCTCCAATATATCTCGCGGTCGCCGGCCGTCGCACTTAGTCTGCTTTTGATCTGTTAAACCTCTTACTTTCCATACGTTCACGTACATCTCGTTGCGCTTAGCAGCAGCAGTATTAGTAGAAATTACGGAAATTTAATTTTTGAAAATTAATCTTTTCTCAGTCTTTAAAAAAAAAACGATACTTTTTAAATACGTAAACAATCTCGTTGCTTCATTACGCGCAAATAAAAGAAGCAAATGCGGATGACCAAATGGATATTGTGTTTTTATGTTACGTGAGATTTATCGTAAATATTTCTCAGCATATGCAACGATACTAGCAATTGAAGAAATTAAGTTTTCCGATTGTATGTGGAACGCTACGCGCATTTATACGAAGACTTCGAAATTACACAGCAGAACAGACACAACGATCGAGTTAATCGCGGACACGCGATACGATCTCCGTATGGAAGGAACTTGATGAGTACGTACGTATCTGCCGGCGTCATTAATACGGTCCATTGTACTGTCGATCGAGCGCGCGTATTTCCGGCTTAGCGCTTAATCATGGACGAGCGAGTTTGTCAAAGAGCGAAGGACAAATGTCATTAATGGAAATCGGATGTCGCGCGGCTGGAAGCGCGCTTGATTGAGAATGATTTCCCTCTTTTCGCGTCAGACCATTGTCTCGCGCTCGCGCGCGCGCGCGCGAACACGTCGTCGTAAAAGGTTTTAGTGCCCGAGCTACGTGCGCGCGTAGACGACGAGTAGTGCGGAGTGCTCGAGCGCAATTTGCACCCCTTTTGATTAAGAAACGTCCTCTTTCCTCTCGCGTCTCCCGTTCCCAACGACGACGCGAAGATTCACTCGCGGAGAGAAAGGAACGCGCGTTCGCTTTTATCATCCACGAACCCTGCAACAATAAGACCGCTGCAAAGACGCTCTTATCCATTTTAAGACTAAGCGACGCGCGTTTACGCGAACGTGTATTTCAACGCTTCATGTTGCGAATAATCATATTTTCCGTCTAAAATGTATCGACACACGCGTGAGAGAATTTATACAAAGATTGTAATAGTCGCCGCGCGATTTGTATTTAAAGAGCTAAGCAGCTTTCACTTTAAATAATCCTGTTCCTGAGCGGCGTGTTATTTCCGGCGCAAATCCAGAAGTACAAATAGTAGCGAGCCGAGAGTGCGTGTCGACTGTTTTGATATCGCGCCCGAGATTAGAATCGGAACAAGTTAGCGCGATGAGATCTCCGTTCTCAAGGCTGGACGACCGACTGTGCGCGCCCTATACGCGCTATTACTACAAGGATTACGACGATATTCTAAACGTCGCTCCGGCCGCGGCTAATTACCGCTCTCGATACGCCTTTTCGCTCGTATATCACCACTTCACGCTGCATACACATCCGCACGACTCGCCGTAATGACAAAATCGACGCTAACGTCGCGCGGCCTGATGCGATTAAAACGACGATATAACCTGCGGTAGTACCTACGGTAATTGTAGATCGCGAAAAAAAAAAGAAAAAAAAAGACGTGACGTCGATTAGAAAGTGCACACATTTATCAGAATTAAGAGACTCGGAAACGTAATTGGGTCTAAATTACACTCTTCGAACTAAACAAGCTCCGCGCACCGATAGATATATACTCGCGAGCGCGACATAGTAAAGAAGACGCCAGGCGAGGCGGATGCAATCCCCCAGGATGACTAATTGCTTCTTCGCGGCTGTGATTAATTACCGCACCTGTCGTAATATAGTAGTGAGGTTTAATTGCGACAGACGTAAAGTAACTGTTTCTCCAGACAGCGCGCAGTCTTTTCTCCTTTGTTTTTCGTCTCGATCAAGAAAGTGAAACACCTTCGCGAAAATTTACACTTTTTCTTCCTGAAGAGATTCTTGCGCAATCGGTGTAAAATATTTAAAAGATAAAAAAAAAAAACATTGTTTAAATCACAATAAATAAAATGTAATCGTACACACATGTGTGGATTTCTCTGTATAATCGCAAACATGTCTTCGCGAAATATCGGCCAGGCACACATCTTTGATTTTCGGCGCAGTGCTGCAATCATCATCACGACTAAAAAAAAGTGCGTGCTGATCCGCAGTAAGTAAAAGGCTCATATTTAGCCGGTTCTTGTTACCACGGCGTTCGTTATTTTCTACTTACAAAGGTGATCATTCCGTTAAAAAGGCGGCGATTATCACACGCCCCTGACAAATGTGACTGCCCATGCAAGCTTGGATATGGTGGAATATAAATAATTGTTCAAAAAAAAAAAAAAAAAAAATAATAAAAAGAAAAAAAACAAAGGGAAGATAAATATATTAACATCCGACACGTGCACGAACTCCAGTTACTCGTGAAAAAAAGAAGCCTACTTATATTAAGTAACCCCGCATACACACTTGCAGCAGCGCTTGCGATCGTGCCCCAAAGAACAAAATCTTTCCGGCTCGCGTCAAGTAGTCGTGTTAATAATCATTCCTTGCCCTCGAGATGAGGTTAGTACGCAAAAAACGGAGAGCTCAATCTGTCTACGTTGTATAGCTACAAAATCGTTAACTTGCGAACGAGAGAGTCTTCAAAAAGGTGCTCTGCAAATATCCAAAGATATAAGTAACAATAAATGTTGCAAATGACATTACTTTTTTTAACGCGATAATAAGATAAATTCTCAAAATTATGATCGAGATAAAATATGCGGTAAGATGTAAGATTAAAAAAAAGAGGACATTTAAACAATTAATAGAGGAACTTGATTCAAAAGCAGATAAAGAAATATATATACACAAAATATGTAATCCCAGAATTCCGTCACCTTTTTTAAGATACTTCTCTCGATGCGAAGACTCCACTGATCTACGATGAAACTCGACCAACCCTGGTGCACATGTTGCACTATCAAATTGATAATTAGCTACTGGTATTATGCAAACAAGAAGTGACGACGCCTAGACGATACACCGATATCATTCGGGATAAAATGTAGTCTACGTGTGTATATGTGAGTGTGTGTATGTCAGTATAAATGTATAATTGAGCGAGTCGGTGGTAGTAGCATGTAGTAACAATAATAAATGTCCAATTAATTAACAGTGAGGTGCGAAACATAGCAAGACAAGAATAAAAAAGGTATATATTAACACTACTTCGCGCGCCGACCGGGTGTGAGCGTGTGGTGTTTCAGAAGACAACTATTTCAATGAACAACCAAGTCAAACAATTAATTAACCAATATGTTATGTAATTATATAATGCGTGAGTGCTCAACAAGGTGTCGGGATCAGAGATACGGAAAGGCCTATGTATAAATTTGTGGCTTGACGAGAAAACGCGCGGAAAGCTCGTTTTGCTCGTTTTTCTGTCTCCTTTTCTTTCTTTCTTCCTTTTTTCGCGAATTTATCTATATGTTATATATATATATATCCCGCGTGTAAGTTTTTTATTATATTTTATTAAACTATTTATTTTTCATTACTTTGCTTTCCGTGAAAAAAATTGATTACAAACACGCGCGATTTATCTCCGGTTTGATTCCGATTCCGAAAGCACGCGATATTTTCTCGTTTTTTTCGATTCAGAGGTACAAAACGTTGCACTTTGCGAAAGAAAAGAAGTAAAAGTGCGCACACGTGGCGGCAATGTCGGCGAAAGAGTAGAAAAGAATGAAGATGGATGTTCGGATCGCGACGTTCTCTAACGGAAGTAACAGACAGTAATAGTCTCGGTAGGAGATTCCGCGACCGATCGGACGAGCCAATAATCTGTCGAGAAAATTTTGAGAAAGAAATTGTTGAATACAAAAAATAGAAGAAAAAAATATTATGCGACAAAAAGAACAATTTACAAAATCAATGACGAGCTAAAAAAAAGTCATCGACCTAAGACTTGTGTTTCGTCTTGTGTGAAAGTGTGTGTGTGTGTGTGTGTTACGTGTGTTTTGATGGGTTAAAAGGGTTTTATGTAGATAAGAATTTAAAGAAATTGTAAAGAACGGAATGTGTGGAAAAAATTAGGAACGGAAAAAGACGGGAGCTTAAAGAATACTTGAAATTGTGACCGAAGCTGGCAAACAGCGATATAAAGCGCACAAAACAATACGAGATTCAAGATTATATATATGTATATATATATATAGAGGGTGAGTTATAAAAGAGATAAGGTGGATGTGCGTGTGTGTTTGTGATAATGGAAGTGGTACGAGAGATCTCTTTTTTCTCTTTCGTCTCTTTCTCTCTTTTTTCGTACATTTAACTCTCTTCCTCTCGCCTTCTCTTTTTTTTTTTTTACAAGAGATCGTGAGTCGTGGAATGTTAGTAATTATACTTAAAACTGAGAGGATCCAGTGAGTTTCAAAGTTTCTATTTCAGAGCTTTCTTGAAACTGTCGATTTCATCATTGACTCGTCGGTCATTCTCGTATTTTGGTCAACTTTCAGCAAAAATTTTACAAAAAAAATTAATATAAATAAATATCATTAATCATATCCCGTTATCTTACGGTTTCAAATCTCACAATTAATTTGGTAATTAGCAAACTAATTATTGAGACCGATATAGAACAGTATAATTATCAATATAAGCATAATTACATACATGTTTATATAAGTGATTGATAATTATTGTTCGCAATTATATTATATTATAATCTAAAGACGAGATTTTTAAGAATTACTATCTTTCGCAAATCAGACCGGACGTCCGAGGAGGCTTATACACAAGAAGGGAATGGGGGTGGAAAAAGGAACGCGGAAAACATTTCGGATGGTTCTGGCGGATGGACATATAAGAACAGTAGTACTCGTTGCAAAAAACGAGGAGCCAACGGTGTGAGACGTTTCCGCCGTTTGTAGAGAAGAACAAAAAACAAAAAAAAATAATAATAATAAAAAAAAATAAATAAATAAATAAAAACACGGCGGAATCGTAAGCAGCGTTTCTCTATCCTAAGACACATACGTGATTAATAAAAGAAGTAGAAGCATGGGCCGTTTATTATATACCTTCGATTCGCCTAGACAAAAGCGTGCGGCTACTATTTACATATATAATAATGATAACAATTAGATAGAGATATGTACGTATAACGCGTATGCACATATATGGACGGCGGATTCTCGTCGCGTCATATATGCGTATACTCGATGAACTTCGGAAGATGCAGTAGTATAATATATACGTATCATGCTGTTTATATATTGCAGGTGGATTAGTATATAAATTGCCGCGGTGTGAACCATTCGTGGACAGCGGTTAAATTTTCAATGGACGTCGGTCTGATCTCGGAAAGAAACAAACGGCAAAGAGAAGAGAGGCATTTTCAAGACGAAAACCCGTCTCTCCTCATGAGCTTACTTTTGTACTTCCGCTTCGTTTTTTGTTTTTTTTTTATTGCTCTTGCGATCGTGACTCTTGGTCTCGGTGGCTCTAAACGCACCTCGAAACTCCCTGGAACTACTCGGTGGTGGGACGACGACAGGAACGATGGGGAGAAGGGAATTGGTTAGAAAACAGCTTCGGGAAAGAGACGCGACAAAGTTTCATCAAATCAAATGGGCAGCATCTCCCGAGGGTCTCCTCCGTGACCGGAAGTGACGGTGATCGGGTCATCCGATATACCGCGTGCCCGCTGCTACCGATTGTTACCGAGAGTGTTCGATTTTACTTCATTTCAACTTTACACTCGCTATTGCGATATATAAAAAATAACGTCAAATAGGTTCATTACTTGCAGCTGTCTTTGTAATAAAACAGTTTTTAAGTTTTCACTCTCTTAACTTATTTGTAAACATATAACTGAATTTAATTGCTTGCAAAGTTAAATTGTTTGTAAAGTTTTGTAACTTATCTGACAAATTATTACGTTTGTTTGATGGCAGTATGAAAGACACAAATAAATAAATTTCGATTCCAAACAAATAGCAACGAAAGTAATTTTTCTTTATACTTTTTATCATACTTTCTCGAACACGATGCCAATTTATTAATGTGGGCAACTGCGAACACCTGGTATATGAGATGCCGACCTTATAACCAATGGGAGCTACATAATGATAAAATGCGGAAGGCTAGCTAGTAAAAATGCAACAGCTCGTCTAACAACTACGAGAACTAACACCATTGGTTATATCGATATATGTATGTACGTGTCATTGGCACATACGCGACGTCAGAAAAGCGCGCGCACCGAAACATCTCGAGATACTGGACCGCGTACGCAATATACAAATAAAATATGCATCTCTTCGTTTTAACAGAACTTAAAAAATTTATTTTTCACTGCAATTTAAAAAAACGAAATAAAAGAGATATATACAATTATATATAGTTATATATAATTATATATATAAATGTTTTTAAATATCTATATTTTATACACAGTTAAAAACTCTCGTTAATTAATATCGTCGGTTTGCGCGCTTTTCTCACTTTGGTTTTAAAGAATCTCTTTTTCCAAAATGCTGCACTTCATTAGGGATGCCACATTCCATTTACATTGACGAAGCTTTCGAGAAAAGGTCTCTCTCACATAGTCATACACGATCACTCACTCGTTTGTTTTTATTATCACTATATGACACGTTGCTTTTGCAGCATGCAAGAGATGTCGTTTGGTTTTTGTTTTTTTTTTAACTCGACACTCGATGGCAAATAGTGGGAAGATCGGATTATCGCGTTGAATTATCGACGCGTGAAATTGTCATTTCACGTGCATTCTACAAAAGCAATGAGACGATTGAAACTTTTAGCGAAACTCGTGAGGGGATCTTATCATTTAAAATTTAAACAAAATATATATTAAATTCTCTCTCTCTCTCTCTCTCTATCAATTATAAAAATACACATCAATAATTAAAATGTATTCCTTTTTACAAGTATATTTACTATATACATTTAATAATTTTAAACAATATAGCATGCAACAGATAAATAATGCAATATCTTGATATACGATTTACGAAATTTTACATTCAAACACCTTGCTCACACTTGACACGTGATTTTGTCTCACTTGTGAACTGTAAGCCGGTAAAAATTATTCACTTACGCGTCAATTAACATACGTGTTGTTCGAAGCATCAGATCCCGTCACGCTTTTCGAATTCACTTAAGCACTAGAAACGATAGCGACATTCAATTCTATTCAAAGTACATTTCGCGTTTGCTTGATTGCGCACGCTGGTAGAAGTCTTGTGATATCTGCATTGCAAACAAGACCTACCAAACGGTAGTGCCATTGTCGCTTTGAAATGCAAAGTTATTTACACGTGGGATAAATGCCGCTTTTTCATTCTTACCTTGGATGATAATATGATTTTTCTATTTACAACTGACTGTACGGTTATTAATTCGTCGTGTATACGCGTACTGGTAATAAAGCCAATACTGATGAGTCGATTAGAAAAATAAAAGAAAAAATTGTACACATACGTATCACATAATAGCATAAGTGTTGTCTTTGTTCGCGCGTCACAGAAATAAAAGTGCACGTCCCTCGAGATCCGTCAATCTAATTACGACTCGCGCGAAAGAGTTTAATTACTTCTCTCGTCGTTGTCGACGACGCGTCCCACCTCCGGAAACTGAAAGCAGCCCATTTCGCGTTCTATATTACGTCCCGTGATTGGTCGTTACAAGTACGGATGCGCCGCGCGACATCGACTTCCTGTCCGTAAAGCCCGTCGCGACCCAGACGTACCGGAATCAACTATAATAGTCCAATATGACGACTAATATGTGCGATTGCGAAGTTTTACGTTGTAGAACGATTGCGAAAATTTACACCGCGACAGATCAAATAATAATTGATGTCAACATTTACTGAATGAAAAAAACACTTTCGAAATATAATGCAATGTGTTTGACAAATTAAGTCCGGAAAACCGACTGCGAGGTCAGCAACGCGAAAGAAAGAAAGATAACATCTGCTAACGAATATATAACACGCCACAATTTGTGACTTTCGCAAATACTTGCTTGTGAGAAAACTTTGGTTGCAAAGTTGGTGACATCAATGACGCAACGCGAAAAAGTATTATATAAGATAAAATAACATGAAAGTTAAAGACATTTCGAGAACTCTCGACAAGTTTTCGAAATGGGCGAGATCTCTCCCCTAGAGACTTATCTTTCACGATATTCTTGCACTAAGTTTCTTGAACTTTGTACTTTAACTAGCCGGAAATATCTTGTGCAAATATATACTCGAGAGAAGTATTATTTGTAAGCTGTCTCTTCTTGCACACGTAATCCCCGTTCGCGAAATAATTCGCGGAATAATTTCTAGACTCCGAGCGAGTACACACACGAATCATGTATGTCAAACGAAGAACAGTTTTTCGATGAAAAATTATTACGTTCTCGAATATTAAAAAACATATCGCGAATGATTTGTTTTTAGATTTTATTAGAATCAGGTCAGATTCAAAATATCGTTAGAACACTGTATCGAATATCGTAATTAACAGGAATTCAAACGTAACCTCTAATCAACGATAGATAGCCACGCGTGACGTCGGGTGTGATATTGGGTTACCGGTTGCGACTTGATGAAGTGCTCTCCGCGTGTGTTTGATGCAAAGACGCTGAATATGCACCACACCGGTTCTGTTTGCCGGACGTTGGCTGTCAGCACGATGTATTACTGCGGATCTTATCCGTAAAGTCATTCTATCGTCATCTATATTAGAAGACAATTTGCATTTCAAACTTTGCTTGTATGCGAAAGTGTTTTCACATTTTTTTTTTTATACAGATCTTTTATTTTTCTTCAGAGTCGTTTGCATAAGCAATCGACGATTGCGAATGCGCAACAACGTCGCGACGCTTTTCCATCGAGAATCGATGACCGCTTGTATTCTCGATATTCTTCGAAAAAAAGTAATAATACCTAATATAAAAGAAAGCTCGGCTTTGCATAGCTTTGAAATCTCGAATTATTATTATCGAGAATGACATGATTACGATCGACGATAAAAGGCAAAAGAAGAATGTGAAGCAACTGACAATGGCACTTCGTATTTTGCGACTTTGTGACAAAATTAGCATAAAAATGTGGTAACGGAATGTCGCCATCGCGCTGCAAAGAAACGTGTAGCAACGGGTACACGTAGTACGGGCTTGCAGCAGCACGATTTCGCGTTCTCATCAAGGAATATCGCTGTTTTCTCGGAATGCGATATTAGTTTTTGAGCCTCATCGAGGATACGTATAGTATACACGAGCAAAACGGCGGCGCTGTTCGTGATGCTGCATCCCTTAACAAGATCATTACGTTCTCCGCGACATCCTCGCATCCAGAACGCCGACAACTTCTCGGAAAACTTTTCCAATAACCGAACGGGAGAAATAGTAATCACATGTACACGGTAGCAAAATCGAGTCACGTTCGCGGCGCCAATTTTCATGAATGCCGCGAACATAAGATCGACGAAAAGAATAAATAATAAAATGATGTAAAACGCGAACGCGCACATTCGACAAGTAATTGCTGTAAACGTATGTCATTCAAAATTTGTGAAAAATATTTTTATCTCACATTATTTGATGAACAAACAATATTTTGAATTTGAAAAATACATATGTGCTTGGTAATCTGAATAATTACGCTCTACGTTTAAATTATAGGCGATCATAGAAATCTACAGAGAAAATGTAAAAGATACGTTTATGGATGCGAGAATTTCGTTCGACACAATATTAGCTTAAAATTAACGATATTATCGAGGGTGGGTTGACAGGGGTGGCTCGCAGCCTAAGGGCGACGTGAGCTTACCTTGCTTCCTCTTTCGTTAAATATGATTTCCACATCCAGAATTGGCCCGAATTGCTGGAAAGAAACAAAACCGTGTTCCGAGTTCAGTCTGACACAAAGTATGATAGTAATTTGTATCAAAATAAGTTCTAATGGAACTATGATACAAACTTTTCAATTTGTACTTCGCTAGAAAAATTCTTTTAAGTATCTCAAGAAGATAAAAAACAACAGAAAGTAGAAAAGTAAACGCAATTTATAAGTCTCGCGATTATAGCGGGAAACATATCCGCGAATAAATACAGTTTGCAAAATAAACAAGAAGAAAGAAATCGACTTACCCCGAACATTGCCCTGAGGTCAGGGTCTCGGAAACGGAAGGGTATGTTGCTGACATGTAAACGCTTTGGTTGACCTTTGAGATCGGTGCCTTGTGTCGCTGTTGCCGGTGTCGTCGCGCCCGAGGTGACAGGTGCCAACGCGGCCTCCACTCCACCGTCGGGGTTGGTCTCATTGCCGGGCCCCGGTGTCGGCGCTGGTTGTTGACCGCCGCCTCCCGCAGCAGCAACTGCCGCTGCCGCGACCGCAGCCTGGAACACCTCCGACTGTCGTCGGAAAACAGACATTTCAAACATGTCTCTCTCTAGTGACGTAATAAAAACTAAGAAACCGTAAAATCGTACGGAACACAATCGACACAATAGGACCTGTAATGAAAAAGTAACACTTTCAAGACTTCTGTTTCCTCAGACCGGATTTCTGACGACTTGAACGAGTTTCGTTCATCCAGAAAAAAATCTCAAACATTTGCATTTCATTATATAAGAAATATGTGAATATAAAGAAAAGTTTGTGAGCTTACCAAGGAACAGATATAAACGACGTGTCAAGTAATTAGCGCACGGCGAACAAGTAAATCAATAAAAAAAAAAAAAAAAGGAGAAACGTAGAACTGTCAAGGCTAATAAATGGCGCAAACAACAACGCGACTGCGAAGTTTAGTTCGCGATCCAACTTCGGCGTTGGAAACTGTAATGTGCGTTGACGTAATACGAACGGTAACACAGAGTCGACGCGAGGTATAATAATGACTGAGTTAGAGAAATGATGAAACATTGCTTTGTGACACGATGTGACACGTTATATTATTTGGATTAACTTTTGCAATTTATGTAGCTTACGGTTAATATGTAATAATGTACTCGATACACATCTCGGAAAATACCGCATGAAAGATTAATTAGTCAGAAATATTATATAACATATTAACAATTAATTTATATTTATTTTAACATGTGGCACGCAATTACGTGATTCTATATATCTGGACAAAGAAAGAATTTCATTAACTTCTTACGCTTAAAAGCGGTGCATAATGCATAATGCTGTTGCGTGGCGCTGACTGATTATACCGATGAAGTGGTAAATCACTGCCAATGATTTCGTGTACACATAATTCTCTCTTTCAACGTCATAAATTACCTACCGCCGCGCAGTGATACGTTCCCATTTTCAAATTGCAAAATTTTACCAACTAGAGAAACTCATCTCTCGCAATGTAAAGTATAAGCGCGAGACTAGAAATACGTCATTAGCGAGAAATGTGCAAATCGTTTAAATACACATAACGCTCTCAACACGTTTTTCGTATTACGCGCGCAATTAAGACGTCTAAAAAATATATATGTACGACCATTATCCAAGTCCATCCAATCTCGCGCGGGTTATAAACAATGATTTACAGCGAACGTGTACCGGCGCTAACCGTAACACATAAACCAAGAATATGATCGTCCAAGTCGGAAACTCGGCGGAAGCTGCGAGTAGTAATATCTGGAAGTGGTCAGTCGAATGGCCGACCTTATCACGATCTGCACTACTAACGGCGGCAGTCGAGTGAGAATGCGCGCTCTTCCCCCGTGCGATCAGACGCAGCTGCGCTACTTTCTCGCCAATTCATTGGAAATACCCGTTATTTGTGATTAGTAATCCATTTCCCTTATTGCAACTGGAAAGCATAAAGAAATAAATTCTCGTGGCAGTTGTTTATTGTGCGATATAGTGCGCGATGTGCATTTCCCGTGTATATAAAATTTAGCGCCAACCGGATTAGATGCGCACAAATTATCGCGCGCATATGCGGGAACGCGCGAGAAGTTTACGCGCGAGATAAATCCGACAAATTATGCAAACCGCAGAAGACGGATAATGTCATCAAGCGGAGAAACGTTCGCAAATTCTGTACAGTTCGAGGAGCTTTTAGCTCGGCATGAATAATAGAGACATGTCGTTTCCACGGCAAGGATTTATAGTTCCAAAACTCCGAGCTATTTGTTTGCTCTTCATCCTTCCTGGTCTCCACCCCTTAAAGGATCAACAAAAAGATTTACGACAAAAAAATGGAAATACGTCCACCCGACAAATTACCGCTTTTAACTTTTACTCGTGTCTTTTCTCGCGAGAGATCAATGCATTTCATATCGAGCGGAAGTTGTTTTGATACATGTTTCAAATAAAATTTCAAAAAGTTCAAAAATGTCCCACAAGTGTTTATAAAAACACTTTTTACTGTCTAGACAAAAATTTGAAGATTATTACGGATATATTAAATTGTTTGAAAGTACGCGTGTTTTTGATGAAATTTAAAGACGTATTATTCATATAATTTAGCTTCTGTAAATGCTCGGTTCGATATTTTTAATATCTGCGATTTTAAAATTAAAGCAAGACCTTGCAGTAATATCAGTATTTTTCAATTTTTGCGAAGTTCTAATCTTTTGTAAGCGAAGAAATTCGAAGTAACCAAAAGAGTGATCAAGAAAAGCGCTTACTGCTTTGCAAAGGTCCTATGCTTCCGAATGGAATCTCGGCGTAATGCGGCGGAAAACAATAAAACAACGCGCAATGCATGGGCAGTGCAGATAATCTGGCGTTGAGTGCCGGGCGAGCGGGCATGGCGGTAATTCGCCCGCTATATCTGACAATTTCAGAAAGTTCCAGACGGCGGTCGCGACTTTATATTCATTAACGGGCGAGTCGCCATGGAAGAAAAGCGAAAAGAGAGAGGCAAATTTTCGAACCCTCTGCGCATATTGCGAAGTTTCGTGCCGGTGAACTCAACGAATAGCGAGTTCCTCTTCAGCGTATTCGAGTGCCGGCAAAGCGGCCTCGACTTCTCAGCAACTAACGAACGTTGCTCTGAATACCGCTGACGCTTTTAGCGAGCGAGCGAGGAAAAAAAAAATAAAGCCAAAGAAATTTCCGCTCTTTACGATACTTCAGAATATGTACAGAATGTCTCAAGATTCTCGTGTTTCTTTTCATCTGCTGATTCCTCGTCCAATTTAAAATTGGTGCTAAGTATAAAATATATGAAAGAAAACACGCAGAAGCTCTGGCTGAAACGGCTTTCATAAAGAACTAAGAGAGAGTATAATCACAATAATGGCTACACAGAAACTGTGCAGATACACACATATCGTGTTTCCTAAAATTATTTTATGCGCGAGGTAATTTCAATTTCAAAAATAATCACGAGAAGAAGCTTCTGCAGTGTTTCTCTTTGTCAAATACAATTTCGCTAATTTAAAAAATATAGGCGATGTATGCACGTTTTACAGAACCGAATTATTTCCGATCGTGCCGCCGGGATCGTGGACGCCGCGCCGTCGAAATTTTCGCAGGAAGCTATTCAGACGGCGAATTGTTAAAACGAGGGTCGTTTCGAGCGAGTTAACTTGAAAGAAAACAACGGTGTTTCACCTAATGCTGGGAAACTCGAGGGCCGCCATTGCGCATCTGTATGCCGCCAGATAACTAGAAACGCATGCACCATATGTGCGAGTGTGTGTGCGGAATATATGGATTCTACGTGCGCGTTATAACGGTGCGCGCAGCGTTCTATTGTCAGTGAATCCAGGATTATGCATTGCAATATTATAGAGAGTTGAAGAAAATTCCGCTAATGAAGTCAAAAAAGAAAAAAATTACATCTGCGCTCTGTGCGGAAAGTCAAAAATAAACGTGCGCGAGAAATCGGTGAAAATATCCGCGCGATCTACATTAACGGTCGTTGCTGTCAGTGATAAATTACACTGGAATTACATAAATATTACTTTTGTCACCGCATTCGTTATGCATACAATATCGCGACGATATATAAAGATGGTGCTTTTGCATTCTGAAATGCGACCGAGCGCAAAATCAATTATCGTCGTGGACCGCGAGTATCCGACCTTTTCCCGATATTTATTTAGCATTAACGCGATCGTCGTCGTTATCCCGCCGTTATGGTGCCGCGGTTCGTAACCCACGGTGGTGACCGTAAATCAGAGAGGGAGGAAACCCGACTGCGCGACATCTCCGAATGGTAATGAATCGAGGGAGAGACACCCGACGCGTCGTAGCGAAAACGCATTGTAGCTTCGGCTTTCCACGCACCGTCGACGCGGAATATGAATTTCAAGTGAATTAATGGCGTCGGATTATATCTCTCGTAATATCTGTATCGAGTGACGTTTTCTCACCGACCGCTTTCGAACGGAAAGGAAATTCCGATCGTTGTCATATGCTTGTTATTACTGGTTGAATTTGAAAATATCATGAAAAGCGCGATTTATTTCCTTTTTTTTTTACCAGACACGACAATTTTACTTAAATTCAAAAGTCAAATTCGAAAAATAAGAATGCACTTGAAATGAACGATAAAAAAAAAAAATGCGAATGTTTCCGAGAGACGCCAAATAGTCACGACGTTATTTCTTTGTGCCTCTGTATCTCGCAAGAAAATGCACACTTCTTGCTTTATGAACCGCATGCATAGAGAGAGAAGCGGAAATTCTTTTATTCCTCGAGGTAAATAACCCTTCGCACATCAACGCGCATTCCGTTATGAATTACAAGGGCCCTCTTCGTGGAATTCACTCTCTCGTCGCCAATGCGACGACGTCTCCTCTCCATTCATACGTGTCTGGAATCATTGACCGTCGCCGCAACTACGTGACAAGACGACGACCGCACCTTCTCTCTTCGCGCTGGAAAACAGAAGGAAGAAAGAAAGAGAGGTGTACAGTTCGAAAAGAGGTTCTCCGGTGTACACTAGATTCTGGAAAGAACACTTGCTCGCGAGAGAGGCCACTTCGTCGGATCGCAATGTGAAATTACGCATTGTCACGAGCCACACGACAACGTTTGCAAAAGAAACTAACTACTCTAACGAGAGCCTGTGACATATAAGATACCATGACCTAATATAATGAACTGCTTGGAGAAAAATGTTTTCCAAAGAATCTAATACGTTGAAATTTCTTTCGTTGCTTTACGAGACTAATGAAATTGAGCGAGTATTGTTTAAAAAATATAATTCTATGATATATATATTTTTCCGCACTGTAATATGAAACTTCTCTCTTTGTCGAGAATTAGGCAATTATTTAAATATTTAAAAAAATATTTAATCGATATCGATTGAATCAACTTATCGGCAGAAGTCAAAGATGTTAATTAAAGATGAGGACTTACGATGGCCTGTTGATCAACTCCATTTGGAGGCGGAGGCGGACTGAAGCTGGTAGCTGTCGGCGCACCAGGGGCGGAGGGATGTGGCGCGCCCGCGGCGGGCGGCACTTGGGGCCCGCCGGCCGGGGGTGGTTGCTGAGGCGCACCGGCGTTCTCCTCCTTTACTTGCACTGGCGGTGGTGGCTTAACGTCACCGGCTGCACCAGCCGCCCCCACGACGCCTGCAACCCCGTTCACCGGAGGTGGGAAGACACCCCCACCATAAGGCGCAGCCATCCCTGTCTGCACCATATGCTGCAAAAGAAAATAGGATTTTCCATTAATAATGACAATTTTTACTTGCAATGTAAAATCCACATGAAACATCAATGTGTTATGAATTATTTTATTATGAAAAAATATTTCAATATTTTAATGAGACAAGAAATAGAGATAGGAATTGCAAACCTATACATATTCCTCGATAACTAATAATATAGCGTATATATAAACATACGCGAGAAAACTCATCAATATTCGATAAGATCTTGTATAGTTTCGCGATAATGGAAACGAGTTTACATATAAAGAGGATCTTTATATAGGAAAAAAAACAAGAGGAAGTTCCACGGCGAGGCGAACGATTTACCATAGACAGCGGAGGGTAACTATAATTTATGGTTCGCCCCCGGGTCGCGCCATCCACAATCTCGCGCGTGTGGCAGGTTACAGATGGTTTGTCCAGTTTCTCCCTTCTTTCGAGATTATTTCTGAACGCCCTCTCGACACCGCGCAGCTACAGGAAAGCAAAGGGCCATTTGTTATTCCTACCTTGAACATTTTTCTGAAAACTCGATTTAGACCGGATTTCGCCGATACGAGAGCGAACGGAGATGAACTTTTCCGAAGAGAGAGAGCTCCGGTGTTCTTTGTTAAGTCTGAGAAATGAAGATCTCGGTATCAGCAATTACGAAAGATCTGACAGCAACAAAGTACCGCGAATCCGGACGATTCCTCACGCTTGATTCTGATATTCTTGTCTCGACTGATAAATTAGTAAACTCATATTTGTTTTTTTTTTTAAAGCAAAAATCTCAAAAGTGACGATATTACATTGTGAAAAATAGCGTGATTTAAATCTTTCATTTTCCTATATTCGGGCAATGAAGAAACATATTTCAATATATTTTTTACGTCGTAATTTCATACATACAATCGGGAACGCAAACTGTAGCTTGAAATAAAAAAATTCCGGTATTTATTTTTATTTGTTGCGCCATATACAAATGTTTTTTTCTTTTCGAAACAAACGTGGTTTCGCAAAGTTTGTTGCAATTTCAATTACAGTCGGGGAACCGCGCGTACACATAAATCCAATCATCCTTTCAAACTTTGTATCACGAAGACAATTTTTTCTGCCGAGATTCAATTATACGAACACACAGAGTAAGTGAAACGCGAACAAATCCGCGAGAGAGAGAGACAACCGAGTTTCCCGAAGTCCGATCACGATCGGTGACATTAAGAAAAAGAATCTACCGATGAGCAGCGACGACACGGCAAAAAAAGGAAGATAATTCGGGAGAAAGCGTTGCTCTTCTCTTCAGAGACAATCGATAAAAGGTCACGTGAAATACTACATTTTCCTGAGAAGAGGAGACCTTTCGAAAAGACCTCGCGGCAAATGGGATAGAAGTTCCGCGCGAGAAGTATCGGCCTAACTTCGCCCTTCGACTACTCCTTATTCCGTAGTTCAATATCAACAAGGGAGTAAGTATAGCGAGGCGCACGTACACACATCATCACAAAAGGGTGATCCCGACCTAATTTTCCCTCGCTGAGACGGGAAATATGTCTTCGGATTGGCCGGGACGCTACACGATTCACGCGCGAGGATTCATCGTATGAAGATAAAGGACTTTTCTCTTTTATAAAGGATGAGGATTAAGAACGCATTAATCTGTCGGTCCGGATAAGTCCGAAGAAATACGAAAACGGCTTCCGACCGTCGTTAGTTGAACTCCGCCAAGTGATTTTTCTAATACACGTCGCGGAAAGTATTAATAAGAGCGAATCTTTGCTGGCACGAATTTTCATCGCGTTACAGAGTAACGAAATGTCTTCGTCGTGATGGCTGCCGGAAGTTCGCGACGTGTTAAAATTAAACTCTCGAGGCCTGTTATATCGAATCAAATTTAAGTCACGTTTACGCGCGCGGAGTTCTACAGCCGGAAGTTTTCTCTAAGCTCTGCACACACGTTTGAATAAAATATTAGCGATCTCATATTTTTACTTGTGTGCTAGCTGTCAAACTTGCATTACATACACGTTTCTCGCATCTAATTTTGTTTAAAGTGATCGTCTTGTTCTTGCTCGGTCAACGACAGTTTTTTGTCGTCTGCTATTTAATTTTTTTTTTTTTTGTCAGCTGGCGGACAGAATGAGACTTTTCGTACGGCGGCGTTACATACAAGGGACCATTCAGAGCATGCTTCCCCTTCGACGCCAGCGAAGCGTGTCGCTATGCTGGGCCCCACGAAGATCGCATGCACGAACATAATGAAAAAAATTTTAATGACACCACGCTAATTCGATCAGCTTCCTCGGGCGTAGAGAACGAATAACGAAACGCTTCTCATTCCGTTTGTGAGAGCGCAATGCACTCATATTGCTTAATTGGATATTCGAACAAATGGTTATGCGATTCATCTCCTCATCGAATTCACGGGCGCCGCAACGCTCTAACTCGACCAATATTAACTTCAATTTAATTGTCGGAACTATTGATTCAATTTGGATTAAAAATCGCGATATGTATTTAACAAAATCCAGAATTTATATTGAAAAAATAGTTTCTCATGTTTATCTTTATTGTGACTATATAAAAAATACTTTAAGCGCAAAGGGAGACAAAGCCTGTGTATTGCAATCTCTCGCGTAATAGAGTATTCAACAGAAATTACATCGTTAATATTACACCTCATGTTGCGAGAAACTCATGGTACGAACTTTGAAATGTCAGAATTATCCCAACGGAACGTGTGTGCATGTACAGATTGTATACATGTATCAAATAAATGACCTATTTCGAGAGTGCCATCGACCAAACAAAATGGCACTTTTCGCGTGCACAGTGTCTGTCTTATCGACCAAAATTGGGAGGTTGGGAGGCAGATAATCGGCAAATCAGGGAACTGGTTTGTCGATCTGCGGCGGAGGATCAACGTTGTTGGAATTGGCAGTAGAAAAAGCAAATGCTCTAACGACGGGAAGAAGCTATTTCGTGCGAGTTGCAGCAAATTGTGCGAATTGAAGCGAACTGCACAATTGTCTCATCATCGGGCTTGCGCGCAAAGTTTCGCGCATAGCATTTCGCAATTTAATAATTTATACGAATTATATCGCAAACGGGGCCGCGAGGATTTCACAAACTTATATGTGAATATAACAAAGCGCGGACAATGCTGTGAAAATAAAGTAGCTCGCTAAATTGAAGGAAATGAAACGTATCGTAATTAGGTCAGTAATGCAGATTGTTATATTTTAATCTTAATTCATGCAAAACTCTCTCTGCCTGCTTTCTGCAGATTAACTCGTTTTCATCTAAACGCGAATGTCAAATATTTGATTGCCACCGCTGTATATAAATTTGCGCGGTTTCGCAAGATAAATTATATTCAAGATGATTATAATTTCTAATTAAACAGTCGAAGAATTATATCTGCTTTTCAAGTAAATTAACTTTATATTCAAGTAAATTAACTTTATAATAAAATAAACCCGAACAATGTGCGAATGTTATTATATAAAAATAATAAAGCTATCATCTTTGGAAATGCATAGTACAACAATTACACGTTTATATATTATTTATAAAGATGGATAAAGTTCGGCTTTCACGATGTTATTCACTGCTGCTCTTTCGCAAAGCATAGACCAACAGCCATTACGTCGTATCCAGAAAGCGAGCAATAATAATTTCAGCGGCAGATGTACACGTGCACACACACGTGCACGCGCGCGTGACACATGAACGGAGTGCTCGTAATTTAAGCATCGGGCTTTCGTTTTGAGTGCTTACACGAGAGAAGTGTCGACATGGAGCGGTTTAAGCTTTCGCGACAGCGATCTGCTCTTGGATTATTGGGGGTTTCAAAAGACTGCTGGTGTGCGGTGGCCACCCTACCTCGTCCTTTCGATGTTTTGACGCCAGCAAAGCGAACGCGAGCCGCCAAGAATAAACCTGAAATCAATAGCGAACGCCGCGGCTCGATAGAAGGAGGAAAAGAGACAGCGAGATGTTTTCCAACCGGTAAAGCTTAAAGCGCATCCGGTAGTACATCTTTTTCTATGTACTTTGTGGGAAGGGGAGGAGACGAGACAGATTTGTCGTTCTATGATTAAGGAATCGTTCGACGACGATATATAAAGAGAGACACGATGAGGGAATCAACTTTTTATTACGTAACATTTCTGAAAGTATCCTCCCGCGCGTCGGGTAAACTTCAAAGAGCGCCGACGAAAATTGCAGAACCGTTTTCACAGCGCATTTCCTTCGTTTTCGTGACGCTGTTTTTTACGCAACTGTGTGTTTCGTAAAACTTTGCTGCTCACGCCGTGAAATTTCCTAATTAAGGTTATCACGCGACTCGCTATTGTTAGGATAGACGTATATATTTTGGTTCCCGTCGGTGACGAAATCGTGACGATCCAGCCAATTGGTTGTAATGCGGTGCGGGCGAGAAGTCCGATCGCCTCCATTCTCATTCCTGACTCCCCCTCTTTCTTTCTTTCCCTCTCTTTTTCTCTCTCGCGATCGCACTCTTCCTCGCTCGCCGAGTTAAATACTCTAATTCGCGTTAATGGATGGCCCGTTGCCAGTGGAGAACGTTTCTCTAAAGAGTCTCTTCCCGGGTCGGGAACAGAGCGCGTTCACACCGCTCGGGCCACTTGGGCCCTCTCTCGTAACAAGGCGAGGCGTCGGTCGGTCGTCTTGTTGCTGGTCAATAGCGGGCCCTGTCCTCGTGAGAGAACCGCGGCTCGGCGTCTCTTTGCCGCGCGAAGGAAATCGCCCATTTGATGGGAGTGCCCGACTGCATCATTGCGATCTTATGTTGCACAGCTAGTAGTCGATGCACACGGCGAAACGTAAAAGTCGCATGGAAGAGAAGTCTATGTGGTAATTACATCCGCAATCGATCGTCGACATCGATCGGCTCTTCCGTCACGTAATGAGAGACGTTACGTAAATAGCTTCGCGTGCGTCTATTTCGTATTCCGCGGTAAAGTCATTCTGGTTAAATCTATATGTTGTTTGTTTGCGATTCTTTCATCGAAGACCGGTACATACGGACATTCGACAGTAATCTATCATCGCTCGATAAACATCCCTATTAATTAATTGTCAAAACGTTGGATAAAAGATAAGTCACAAGATTCTACATCGACGGTAAATCGAATAAAAATGTTGTGTACAGTTGCGAAATGCATTTTGTCATCAACACCAAATATTAAGAAATGACAGTGTTCAATCGATTGACGAGAAAAGCAGTAGAGCAAATGACAACGCGTTGACCAAGTTCAAATGGCAAATTCAAATTAGAATCGGAGTTGTTCGAAAGTTCGACAAAGAAGCGCTTTGATTTTATATGTTTTATAGAAATTTGTGGATTTGAAAAAAGTACACGTGTTTGTAAGAATTCCCTGAGTCGTTTAGTCACTTCGAGTCCGCGGTCCGAACGTAACAATACTATTTGTCATGCTCGTTGCTATGTATCTTCCACGATGTTAGTCCTCGCATGAAAGTAGCGGTAAGGAACCGCGACTGGAGAGACAGATCGGTCTATGTTGCTCGATAACGATCAACAAACGTGTACGTACTGCTACGAACGTTATGGCTGGGTAATCACAGAGAGTACTCGTGTTTACCAGTCGACGAATCGACAATTTCAAAGGGAATTCAGTCTGTTTTGTCAAGCTCGTGTGGGACGCGTCCGTCTCTCTTCCTACGTGTACGTAAATTTTGCACGCACTACTGTACCTAATGTTGACTACGCGCTTCCTTTCCGCGAGGCAATCGCTATTTTCGTCGGGAAATATACGCTGGAGGGATGTCACAGCGGCGGAGAATTTCGCGTGTGTTTTATCATTACATGACCGCGAGAATTTATCTGTCAAAAAGAGAATGAGAATTCAGCTCCGTGCTCTTATACAAGTTTTACGATCGTTAAACTATATTTATCTCCGTGCGGGTCTAAGATTCCAGAAGAAATTTTACGCATCACCGAGACTTTATTGGCTATAAACACTGCTTGTGCGCGATGTCGTCTTGGTTATTTATTTTTGCCATATTTCTCTCGTTTCGGAGTTTCTATTCATTTCGCGTTTCACAGGATAAATTTTGTACACGCGAGTATATTATTTCAATTAAATTTAATAAAAATATACAATGTGTTACATTCATATTTATTTAACGATGATGATCAAAAGCGAAAGTCGCCGTGCTTTTATCGCAAAGAGCGCGTTTCTGTAAAACCGCGAAAAGGTCAAACTACACTCGATTGATTCGCCCGATCGTTCTGATAGCACACTGACGACAAACGCGTAGCCCGAAGATAAACATCTAAACGCGTTTCGAGCCATTTATACAGCTATTTCATCGACAAACGCGCTTACAGTACGAGAGAGAGTGTGTGCAGAGCCGAGTAATAAAATCAGCTCTTGCATCGCCACACAGTACCAAGCGGTACTTTTGAAGCGGTTTCGCGACAACTATTTGACCGTGCGAATTGATATCGTTATGTGCGCGCAATACATTGTCTCGCGAAAGTTTTCCATAAATCGTCTAAATGCGAAACAAACTCTTATCAACGACGCGTGCGCCGAGTCGACGTGAGAGTCGACTCGGAAATGAGTCTAGTATCTCGGGACTCGCGAAATACGAGCATCGAGAGGAGAAATCGCGAAGCGAGCGGCAGGAAATTGAAAAATTCCGCGTCCTCCGAGAGACGCAACATAATGAAATTTTGTCGTTCGTCGAGTCCGAAGATGAAATCGCGTTCGAAAAACGGCTGACTGGACTAGTGTACTTTTTTGTTAATCTCCGGATTGCATCTCGACGAAAGTGCCGAGTTAAAAATGATGTTCGAAATTCTCAAATTGTAAGATCGAAGTAAATACCTCTACTCTCTAAATATCAGAGCGGACTCCTTGTTGTTGACGTGTGTGTGTGTGTGTGTGTGTTATTCTATATAATTGATAGAAACCTTGAAACACCAGTATCTTACGAGAACAGTCGAACTATTCAAGGTACATCTTCACGAAGAGAGAAAGGTTTCTTTCAACGATATTACTCTCGCTTGTGTGCGCGCGCGCTTCCGGTTCAACTCTTTCAATTCCGAAACTTACTTCGTAATTACGTACCGACTTCTTCACCAAAGATTGTTATAAAGCCGGATAAAAATGATTCAACAGCCGAGTCGAGATAATTAACGGATCAGAAACGAGTCACCTTCGCGCGCGATAAAGTTCGTCCGATCAATTTTGTGATCGACGTCAGCCATTTTATAATTAAGATTTCGTCGTCAGACGCTTATTAATACAGAATGCTAAAATGTTGTCAACCTCTCCTCTCTATGCTTTCCTCCTCCGTGCTGGTATAACGGACGGCTTCGACCCTCTTACCATAACAAGAGGCTTACCCGGGAAAATGGGAGTTCTCCGGCAAGTCACTTGTGAAGGAAATGTGGCGCGGCATTAAAGACGGATTTTATGCAACATTTCGTAATGTCAATTTTCCGCGGAAAATTCACGAAATTAATTTTAACCGCGAATATAGAGTGCTGTGTGCGCAGGTGTTGCATTTAATGCAAGAAAGAGCATTTTCGAAATGCGGCACATGTTATGAACTTTAGACATTTATCATAATCTATTGTAATCGAATAAAGGGAATTTTTCGCGAGATTTTTTATTCTCACGGGAAAAAAAATTTCTACGAAACCTTGTGCAAAATGTAAAAAATGGATACGTCGATACACAGTTGAGAACCGCTGCTAACCCAATGAGAGCATTATTATTCGGGCATGACATTACCCCCTCGAAAGATGAACCCTTTCCGGGCTTATTCTCTCATTCTCCCCTTCTGTACATTGTTCATCTACAAAGGATACGCGCAATAGCTTTGAGAGAGACAGAGAGAGAAACAAAAGAGTAAAGGAGAAAAGAGACAGAGATAGAAGGGTAGATATTTACGTCGTACTCTCGAGGACGTACGTTCACTCGAAACATGTATCGTAAAAATAGCGATAAGAGGAAAACGAGGAAAAGTAACGAGAGACCTAATGAAAGAGAGTAAATGAATAACGTAAAGATACAAAAGTAGTCTTCAATGTAGCAAATCTTAGATTGGAATTGTTGTTACAGCAAAGACATTAATCGATCTATCGCTATTTTCAACAATTTCACGTACGTACTTGAATAACACATTATTAGCAAACAAAATATGAGAGCGCGGTATTGGAAAGTTCGTAAATTTCAATTTTTGTGACTGAAAACTATAACGAGCGTATGAGCGATAAAATTGGCGAGTATCGGAGAGGAAATTGAAGAAGATAATTTCTCATAAGGGTCTCCGTGTTGTTAGGTTCATAATGGAGTATTCAAGCGTATAAATTAGAAGACTCTTAAGGATAAAACCCGGTGGACTGTGTTACACGCTCCGCTCGTTACATCGTTCTACCATCGTTAACTCGGCAAGATTATCGATTCTAACGGCGAGTTTCCTAGGAAGATATTGCGCGCGGCGTTTCTAAGAGGTCATCAGATATTTTCAAAATTTTTTTTAATGAGCGACGAAGTTTCTCATTTACACGTTTCGAAAGATGATACTGCATGAAAAGAAATATCACGTTGTAGTAAAAGCTTTTTAGTTATTATTACGAAATTTCTCTCCCTCTCTCTCTCTCTCTAGCGAGCTGAACACCAGAAATATTCAGTTGGAAAAAGAATTCCGTTCCTCTGACTCTGATTCCGATCTAATTTCGGACATGCGGTAGGCCATGTGCGAGTTTTCACGAGTGACAGTAGAGCGAGCGTATTTCCGAAGAACTTGAATTTGACCTCGGAGCAAATTCACTTCGACTGTCACGTCCACTTTTTGTCCCAACCCAAGAGATTGTGAGACGAGAGAAAATATCGGTCTCTCTTTTATTCGGAATTGATATACCGCGTTTGACAAATCGCACGTCATTCCTCAATGTAACTAGAAATATCAGAGTATGCTTCATCCGTGATACGTGATATCTTGCGAGAAAAAACTCTTTGTACCGTGAAGATCTGACATTTTTCAAAAGCCCGATATCGTCGCGATATTTCCGACTAAAACGTTAAAACCAATCAAATCCTACCAATTCGCATGGTGGAACTTAAATTACATCGCAGGCAACATCTATTTTACTGTTATTCGCTTCTTGCTATGCAAGAGCACAGTACTCTGATAAGCGTATCGAGATTCTACAACGCAGCGAAGCGTCAGAGAGAAGCTTCAATACATATCTGATAGTGTTCTATAAAGAGAAAATTCAACACTTTTATGCGATTCTTCTATTCGAATGAATTGATGATAATTTATAGAAGAGTGAGCTGCTAATTATTTTTAATTAAGAAAAAGTTATAATTATAAGCATTATACAATGTTGCCGATGAGAATACACGTTGACTTCTATACGAAATGAGAGAAAACGATTTTGTTTCTACAGCAAGTAGAATAGCGTATGAAAAATTTCGACAGCACCCTTACACCCTTTTGGCGTCGTTGCCGCAGGGAAGGCGTATTTTCTAGACGAACGATAAATGGAACGTGCCAGGCCCGCGAGCTCGTTTTCGCAGGACCGTTAGTAGACGCTTCGGGAACGAGGGGATCGCTCGGACGGATTTTGGCGCGGTGCCATCCCCGGCACACAAAGACCCCATGCTCGAGAGATCGCGGCCGACGAACGGAGGGGGTTACACCGAAGGCTCAGGCTGCTCTGCCGCTCCGGTCGATTCGTACTAACCTGCCTCCGTATCGCGACCGTAACCTCCAAAAATCAGCAGCTTCGTCGGAACGGTCCAGATCGCGTTCCTTTTCGAGCGCGCATTGTTCGCGCGAAATCCTCCGGGATTTATCGGATCGACCATCGGTTTCACCGGCTGTCAAGGCGAGCGGGATATATATATATATATATATATATATATGAAGTGTTTGATGCGAAAGAAATGACCCAAAGACATATCGGAAATACTTGAAAATATCTATTTGTCAGTCTATAAACTTGATGGACGTTTGAATTTCACATTGCTACAGTTTTATAATGAAACACTTCAAAATCAATTGATATATGTAAATACACGTGAGAATATTTTTTTCCTCAAACATCTCTCGACATAAATAGCGATTGATATCGGATAATAATCATGTTTGAATTTCTGTTATTCTTATTACGCTTCAATGTTTCCGATAATAATTTATATTACATTCTCATACTACAAATATTTTTGTTTCATATATTCAATATATTGTTTCCTGCCTCTCAAATCTTTAAATTTTACTTATCTCGCCAATAAAACGATTCTGCAATGCAGTCCGCGATTCGTCAATGCGATCGCTCCTCATAAGCATTTAATTTAATCGATTCGCAATTCGAAATAAAACAAAAAAAAAAAGAAACAAGTGAACTGTTTTATCTCTTTACAAGCGTCAGCAACACGCAGCAGGCAAATAAAGTTCAACTGCGCAGAGATTGTTGAAGAATATGACGATGACGAAAGTGAACACGAAAAGAATACGGCATGGCGAAGCGACCGAAGATATAAAGCAACGGATTACTGCGGCGATTTGCGACGCGCGTTGTGACGTCACTTCCGGCCAATCAAAAACCATCAACGCTCCGCTAGCGATCGCCGGCGCGTCTCCTGTTCGCGTTAAAGCGTCGTTCACACGCAACTTTTCCTCATGCGTCAATGGCAACGATGCTGTCAGAATCTCGAGTTTAATTGAAGACAATTCCCAAGATGAGAAGACATCTTGGCGAGAAGCGTCGGTCCGAGAATGTTCGAATAAGAAATACAAGATATTATTTTTATTATTTTTGAGTATATGTATTTTATACTTGATTAATTTTTTAGAAAAGCTGGCATGACATTTAAATATCCAATATATTGAACAACTATTTTTAACTATTTAATTAACTCTCTCTATTTAATTATCTAATTAGATATTAATTAATATTAATACGTGTATATAATGGAGGATTTTTTTATTTATTTATGTGAGCAATATTATAAAATTTGTGAATAACGCTGGATCAATAAGAAGACTACGCGATAAGACTAAATTCTGAATATTTTCGGAGATAAAATGAAAAAACATTTAAGTTTCCCGCCGCATAGACAAATGACGGAGTGGCCTCATTGAAAGGCTTGCAGCCTAGCCCGAGTTTATGACAGTGTCGTTACACTCAATTAGCTTCACTGATGGCCTTGAGAAGCTACCGTACACACACACACACACACACACACCGAGCCACGGTTCAGCTAACTGAAAGATGAGCGAGTGTGTCCAATAATTTCAGAGTTAGGCTGGTCTAATATCCTTTTACACTTAATTGTTCGTCGTAATATGTACAAGCAAAACGGAAAACTCTCGATAAGACAACAGATAAACTTTTATGAGATATTAAAATGAACTTAATTAAATATTAAGTTTGTACAAAAATTTATCGAGACATTAATATTATCTAACACTTAAGTCAATTGTATTGACTAACTTCATTTCTCTAATGTATTTTTCTGACGAAAGAGATAAGTTTTCCGGCAAAGATTCATTTGAAAGTTACAGGAAAGTTTCTCTCGTAGAGAAAGAAAGAAAGAAAGAAAGTCCAGTCTGTATGCCAAGCGCTGGCAGACGTGCACGAATTAAACCTATTTGTTTTTCGGAAGATTGGAAGCGAACCAGCAATAGTCTAGAAAGAAACAGCATAAAAAGAAATATAACCGTAGATACACACCAAGCATCTTACTAATCCAATCAAAGAGAGCTGCAACGCTTACGTCATCGTTCCTCGTAAATAGTATATGCATTCATTCATTGCACACAAATACGATTCGTCATTCACGGGGTATGTATTTTCTTGGAACAAAAAACACGATGACTGTTTAATAACTATTAACATTCGAATTTTGTTTGCTAATAAAAGTGTTTTGTTTTATGGTTTTCCGTTGTACTAACTAGCTCGAATCCATCCAAGTTTCTAACGAGCTAAGCTCTACGTCTGTATGTTACTCAGCCGAACAAAACGGAGACAGCAAGAGAGTGAGACTGAAGTTTCACCCATTTCCATGCGGTCAACAATGGACGCGCGACAAAGTGGAAAGGACTTTTGCGGTCGTGGGAAAGGATAATGGACTCCTTGCACAATCTACAAAATTGAACAGACTGAGTCGTGAGAAGCGAAGAAAGACAAATTCAATAGCGCACAAATAGTGCAATTGAATTGCCTGTTTCCTGTTTTGTGGGAAGATAATTGTATTTTTTTTTTCTAAAATTAACTCTTTCTAAAAATACATGACTCGTACGTGTTCTCTGTTCCGTACGTGTTCTCTGTCTGATATTTACGCGACGCGCGTATCTTCTTGGGCGATAGTTTGAATAATTCAGTACGCGCCGACGTATATACGCGACTTCCGATCAGTTATCTCAATTCCGAGGATCGTAGCAAGCTTCTCGCGCGCTTACCTTAATAAGGTATGCACGTTTACGGTATGGCGTGACCATTAGCTACTACAAATTGATGATCTAGGGGGGCGGCCGCGATAAAACACCCTTTCTGTAAATAAAAGCTACCGTGATTTTTAATTGGCGCTTGTGAATAGAACGCAGCAAAATGTTCTTTTCGCTCCGTCAGACAACTTCTGTTCTGTCTATGCGTCGAAGATTTTTAATTTTCGTCAGAGTGTGAATCAGCGATAACGAATCTTCCCTTTTTCTTCCCCATCTTGCTTGTTCAGTCGACTAAATAGATTTTTATATCGCATTTTTATATCGAAAATATCTCATATCGATCGGTTTAATCAACTTCGCGTTTAAGAAACTTGCGCAGAATGATTATTGGCAATTGTGACTTTACATAATTGCACATATTGAATCCGTAATCATCTCTGTTCTATTCACATGATCCAATCAAGCTGACCAATTTAATCAAGAGCGAAACAAGACGATATCGCGTATTGTAACATTCGAATTTCCAATAATAACGCAACGTTTACTACGTCCTTTCAGTGGAAAACGATTACATGCGATGTCCGATATGTTCGCGAGGTGTGTGTATATATATATATATATATATATATTGTCTTTTTGAAACTGTTCGCGCGCGCGGCAAAGGTTGATACGCATTGCAACAGTGACTGCAGCAGCTCGCGTCGACTGGAAACAACATCGAGCGTTGTTTGCGAACAAGCGCACGGGAGGGGGTGAACGAGGGAAAGTTCGAAATTGGTACACGTCTCTGCCAGATGTTACGCAGCGACGTCAACGACGAAGGGGTCGCAAAAACGAGTCAACGCGCGCGCGTTTCTCCCGCGCGCTCTTCGCGTGAGAGTCTTCGGAAAGATAAACGCGCGCAGCTTCCGAGACTTCGGTCCTTTCGAGGCTTAAGCCACGAGCACTACACATGTTCTGTATAACCCTATGTTCTACGGTCGCGTGCGGATCGGATTAAAGTCCGACCCGCGCCAAACTTCGATCGATCCGTTAGCGAGCTAACGCGCACATCGTAATTAATTCTCTCCCATCCGTGGAAGATCGTTCCCGCATAATTGGATCTGGAAAGCAATCTCAGGCAACACATTATCTTTGCTTATGCTCGGCTAACTGAATAAATGAAGAAGATACATTTAATTGTTTCTCCGTTAAATTGCGATTTAAAATTAACGCGTGTGTTGTTTTAAGGTATTAAAAGTTGCGTAAAAGTTTGCGATTAAATTTTATTTAAAGTCGACGACTGCAAATGATATAATTGCGAATCTTGTCGAGCCGCTGTTATTTATTCGAATTATTAATCGGAGAAATTCTGTTCCAACACATTTATATTGTCGTACCATATTTATTGCGCAGAGAATGGAAGACCTCAAAAGGAAAGCCCGAAGCGTGGAAGAGCGATGAGCTGTCGTTAATGATAACCTTAATTATCGCGATCTCTTCCCCCCAAATGACCCGCGAGCAAAGTATCACGTACGTCCGTCAAACGATCGACCGTTTTCTGTCTTTTCGCAGCTTCTGCAGTAATTCGTACGGGAAAATCCAATTTGGCAAACTTTCAAAATCGTCGTCGAACCTTCCGCGGATTTCCTCGTTTGTCTTTCTTTCGGGAAAATAGCGCCCCGCATGCCTTTTCGAAACGCGTGCGGCTATTTTCAACTTATTCTGGAGGACCGTCCGTGGAAAATCGTTCCAGCGAAAAATATATTTTTCCCCCCTCTGAGCTCGTTTATCGTTTCTTTCCACTCCGATTATTTGCGACGCGCCGCGGCGCGGACTGAGCAGTCTAAAGGTTAAAAAAGAAATACGTCTGCACGTTCCCCGAATAAATTTTTCTCATAGCGCGCGCACAGTATTTTTATTTGGCATCTGCTGAGTTTTCGCACGAATTGACATCGCGCTCCGATTTTCCGATATTTTCTTTCTTTATTTCTTTCTTGCAACGGCGTTTTGAGAAAATCCGTCGTATTATAATCTTCCAAGATAACACACCATTCGATAGAAATGCTGTACACATTTCAAGACGTCGCTTGTAACTTTAAACCGAATATGATATAAAGAGATTTATTTCAAAATAGATTGCACTCGCGTTCCGATTGTGTCGAAAATCTGCCTTTTCAATCATCGTCAGAAACACAATTTAAACGCGGAACAGACGCGCGCTTCCCCTTATCTTCCATTGTCAGACAGACAGAATCGACTGGAAGAATCGAGTAAGACGAAGGAAGAGAAGCCCTTACTACATATATACATGTATTATACCGCACTTCGATTTTCTTCGCGTCCTTTCCTTCTCTTCTCTTCCTTTATCTCCTTCTGGCGGCGTGATGTTTTCTCTCTCTTTCTCTCTCTCTCTCTCTCTCTCTCTCTCTCGCGCGTGAAACTCAACCGACTGGTTTTGCAGGCTCTCCGGTGGTTTCTATCGCGTCGTGGCAGATGCGATACTACGTCGCGAGAAATATGGAGTTGTCCGCGACCTGGGCCGGCGCGCGGAAAGGAAAGAACGAACGTGCGAAAAAAGAAAAATAAGAAAGCGTACGCGAAGTACCGTATGAATGACCGAGCGACTTTCTTCCTCGATGCAACGGTAACGCGTCACGTTTCTCGACAGCTTCTTTCGTTAGAAATTTGTCGCTTATCGTTCTTAATTTTTGGTGACATTCTGCATGCGACACCAAATAAGTCGAAGAAAAATCGTGGAAAATAATAGATACTTTATTTTCTATTCGCGCGCGCAAAGAATGAACCTTTGGATCGCCGGAGCCAGATAAGACGCTTAACTGCCGCGTTTAACTGGACTTAAAGAAATTTACGGTTGCACGCGTGGCGCGACAAAGTCCCATAACGCCGAGAAAGAGATCTGGGTTTATCGTTTCGAGACATACTAAAAGCTATAAAAAAATGACTTAGCTCTGACCAGCGCTTTCTGTATTAGACAGTGCGGAATAAAGAAAAAGATCACTAAACTAAGAAAAAAAAACAATTCTAAGAAAATTAGAAGCTTTGCTTCTGGCTCGGAACTTGTTTTTGAATGTAACTTTTCATGTTATCTGTCATTGCTGTATGCAGTGTTCTGTAGCGTAAAAATGAGAGAAAAGTTCTCTCGTGAATGTGTGACATAACGTGACGTCACATATACGCGATATTATAGACAGGTGCACTTTGATTACGCGTGTGTGTGAATTATTTGGAATTTAAGAAATGATGTAAAAAAATATATTAAATGCTTCTTTTAAATAAATAAAAAAATCTGCGAAAAAAACGTTTCTTTTAATTTTGAAACATGTCTATGATGAAAAGACGGATTGTAAAGAGATTTGAAAAGAAACGCGGTAACGTTTAAAGTGTATCAACGTGATTACAACTTATTCGTCGGAATTCATCACGCAGGAATTTCTGGGCCGACTCCGTCGGCACGCAAACTCTCACGTTTTCTCACAATCCAAGCCGAAGGGATTGCTCTGATGAACGGGTTTCTTCGTGAAGAACGACTTAATTCCAGGGTCAGGGATACTACCTGAGATACCATTCAGGGATCGCAGGTCAGATTTCGCGTTACTGTGTTCAGAGAGCGCAGTGAACAAAGAGCTCTCCGTTTCAACGCAGCAAAGATTTTTTTTATCTATCCCTTTCTCGACGAGGGATAGATAAAAAAAATCGTTAAAAATTTCCACAACGATCACGAAATTCTTAAGGACTCGAAGGTAGACACAACTTTCGATACCGTTCTCAATAGAACCAATCGCGATAACATAGAAATCCTACAATTCATCGCAACAAAACGAGCGTTCTCGGTTGAGAATGAGAGAGAATCTACATGAGCGCGATTGTAACGCGGTACAAGTGAAAAATTACAGATCTCAGCGTAATATGAACGGACTATGCATCCGCGACGAATTGAATAATGAATCTCACGTGAGATCACAAACGACGCGAGGAGAACGGTCGAGGTAATGACAATAGATGATAATGACAACGCGATCCGCAAGGAATGTGGATGGCTCGGTTATCTCGAAACGGCATTATTGTTTCATTACCGCCATCTGAATACAAATCGGCCTTAATCGGCAGACGAGTGCGAAGCTTTAATTGCAATTCCGAAAATCACGGCCAGTACCGGAAAACAATGAACGAGATAAGACAATTGCGGCGTACCAATTAAAATCTCAAAAAATAAATACGCGCTGCAATTCGTTGCACTTTCGGTGAAAAAAAAAAAGATAAAAAATAGCAAAGTTTAAACAGCCAACATCTTTTTGCAAGTTAGTTATTGGAAAGAACTTGTACGATTTTAGAGAGAAAAAACAAAAGCTAATTATATGTAATTACATAATAATTGTAATAATTCTCTCATATTTAGTCCCACTTATTGTAATTATTTGACATTTAATATATTGTTAGTACAAACATCACGTGGATTTATAAAGTATAAAAACTGCGTGTTATAATTACGGTAATTGTGATACCAAAATAACGTTATCATATTTTGTGACGGTTCAATATAAAATCAAAATATTCAGTTTATATCTCGAACACGCGATATATTTCATCATGCACAATAAGGTCAATCGGATTCATATGCATATAAAGCGCTTGTTAATAAACGATCAATAAATTAAGTTTGGCGAACACAAAAGCTCGGTGAGATTATTCAACTAATATCCAACATGATTAAATAAAATATTCATATACCACATATATATGTGTGTCTAAGGATAATGAGATAAGTGAAGCGTCTCGGTGGAGTGTCAACGTGATTTGTTAAAGTTTATAATCGTTTTCAATTTTGCTTAATATTATCATATCACTTGAATATTTAAAGAAAAATTATATTAAACTTGGTTAAACTATGTGGAGTCAGGATTTATTGCAACGAAATGAAGTTAAAGAATGCAACCGTTAATAGAAAGAGAAATTCCGTCTTACAATATACGTAAGCAAGTATGCGGATATAGAAAAGGCGTTAATACGGACGCCAGGAATGAGAGAGAGAGAGAGAGAGAGAGAAACAGAGAGAAATTCCATCAATGCATAATTGGCATTCCTATCAGAATGGATAAAAGCGAGTCTTTGAATGTGCAACATCAGAATTTCTATCTGACATCGTGAAGCGTATATACAACTTTAATATGATCGGATGTTATAATCGCGCGAGACGAAACCGTGTCACGTACCTTTAATCGTGTATGTCACCTGTGAAATCATTTGTTAACTCCGCTCTAAATATTCCATCAAATCGGCAGCTTAATTAAGTCTTGTAATATGTGGACACCATAATGGCGGAGTAGGTAATTTCGCGACTCCGAATTCATGAACTCTGCCCCACCACACGTTTCAAGCGCGCATTTCAGCCTCGACCCTAATTAGGTCAAGTTGGAAACAAAAAAAGTGCTGAAAATAAACGCGTCCGTCATGGAAAACGTCTTTAAAGATTTAGTCTTGACCCTTCTCGAATTACTCGGAGACACGCTTTTATTGTTCTTTCTTTCTGACTGCTCTCGGCTACTCTTATCTCGTACATCTCTCTCTTCGTTTGATCATTTTAATATTTAACCGATATACGTCAATACGTAGATGTATATCCTTATTAAAAGTTTACAACGAACAAGACTTATTTATGTGCTCGGTAAATAAATTATATAACTTTGTTTTGTGACGGTTTAATTCGTACAAGAATATATATTTTCGTTCTAGTTTTTATCACACGCTATGTGTGTTTCACATTTCTATACTTTCTAATTTCACGATATATTTAGTATTTGTCACGCGTGCGATTCGCACAAACCTCGGAAACAATCATATCAATTAAACTGAAAATCAGGGCGTGACACTAGCATCACGCGCGCGGGATTTAAAGCAGCTCTATAAATTCCAGGTTTCTCTATTTCCAGGATGAAAGTTCGTATGACGCACGAGAACGATTACGCGGATGGAAGAAAATCGCACGCGCGGAATCGTGCAACGCGTCTCAGGAGAGAAGTGACGTAGTTACTCGCGCGCGCGCAATTGACATTCTCATTACCGGATAATACCGGAAAAGGCTTTATGCTTTGTGCGGGTCAGCGAGAGAGAGTTTCCGTTTGAGAGAGCAACGCATAACCGCGAAATGTGCCGTGCCATTCCTACAGACCGCGGAAACGCGAGTTGAAAGACGCACGAAACACCGTGTTACACTACCGAGCTCATGTTGCTGTAAGTATTGCTCATTCAACGCTCGAATTTCCACTCGAAATCTTGTAGATACGTGTGTGTGTGTGTGTGTGTGTATAAAAGCATACCGTTGTAAATCCGACGTTTACGCGCTTGTGATAAATTACGTGTTACGTGTAAAAACAACAACAAACTCACAGTACTATGCCAAACCAGCCAAAGTACTTACCTGAAACAGAAAGAAAAATATGTTGTTAATTATACAGACACACAAGTTAAAATGTTATGAATATATTATCTCGACTATGTTTTAGTTGCAAATTTATTGCTCGCGTGTAAAGGCTTGTAAATTGAAGTAGGACGTTAAATTACAAAATAAACGTGCATAACCGTCGAATAATTGAAACGTACGTTCGAAATTTTGACTTTCTAAAGCGACTGCAAATCGCGCGACGTTATCGCGACGGATAATTCACGGGCGTAATAAGACAACATTCATGCCAGCCACGCGCGTTCGCATCCATGGAATGGAAATTAGATTCATTCGCACACGCGATCCTCGGTTTTCAGCGAACAGGAATCGATATCGAGAATCGCGTTATGCATTCTCACATATATTATATATCTCATCGTAAAAATAACGTGACGGTATCTGATTTGGATTCAAATTTCTTTTTAAAATGGCGTCATTCAGCTGAGAAATTGAAGTTATATGTAACCTGTCTCAAGTGAACTTTTATTATATGAGATATTATTAACTTTCTAGAGATACATATTTACGTACAGACAGATAAATATGCTTGTAAAAAATGTCTGCTTTGCTTTTTATGTTTTGTTTTTTTAGTTTCAAAAAAAAAACAAAATTTTTAATAAAATCACTAACACTAAAACTGTAATAAAAGCAATTTATTGACTTAAAGCGAAGTTTTTCCCACAGAATATTACGGTACATTATTGTCACTGAAATGCCACTCTTATTTTCAGAAGGAAATATCTCATCGAAATAGCGCGAGAAAATAAATCGAGTCGCGCGTGTTACCGCGAAACGCGCTTCAAATTTTTATTCACAGCGCGAAAATGCTGGCAGAAAGATATTAAACGCTACATTTTTATACAAAACGATTCGCATCGGCACGCTTTTCCATAGGTAGCAGCTGCGAGCGATCGCGGAGAGAATGGGATGCCTCGTAAATTACATTTGCGATTTAATATCGGAACCTCTATAAATCTTCGTAAGCGGCAACACAACGATTTCCCAGCGGCAACTAGATGACGTCTCTCCTTAGGATTTCTTAAGTCGCGTCTCAAGTTAAGACAGTGTCGTACTGTGCGTTTGCATACAATAGCGCGGCGGTAAGAAATACGCGCCCGCGATTCTTGCTTAATGAATGTATTACCACAAGATCTGATCAGTCATGCAGGCTGACGATAACAGTTCACCGTCCAGTAAAGTTGCAAGAAAATTGACATGCGCTCCTTAAAACGTAACAAATGCTATCGCGAGATCGTAAGTGTCATTTGAGAATTTATATTATGTGTTATTTATATTATCTTGATAAAAAAAGCGTTTAATTCATTAGCATTTAATACTGGCGATATTTATATAACATATTTGTATAGCTAAAAACAATTACCAATCTATTTTAACTTAAAAATGTGTACGTGCTCGTATAATTTGTGAAATCATCGCTAGAAAGTTGATCAAAAATAAAATATCATAGACTCGGACTGTCAGCTCTGAAAAATTCGATGAAACTACGATCGGGAAAATTTCTGGGCAGCTCGCCAGAATTGTCTCGATATACCGCGTCAGCTGCGCGAGATATCGAGAACATGAAAGACGAGGGGAGGAGTAAGATAGCCCCGTGGATGACCCCGCCTGTCGTTATCTCGACGCGCATTTAACCGACGAACGCAGACTACTTCTCTGAAATATTCTTAAAGCCCTTCTTCCCGCGTATTCGTGCGTACACACAGACGTGACGTCGAAAAAAAAAATAGCGACGCGAGTCCGCGAGAAGATCGATACTCGCAAGCTTTGCAGGCGCGCGAAAAGCGTCTTAAAAAACTCGGAGAAATAAAAAAGAAAAGAAACAAGAATTAAGGGGAGAAAAGGTGATCGCGCACGTCGCGACTTGCCGACTTTTCATTTTATTTTATATATCGTGCGCGCGACGAGCAAGGGAGTATTATCTGTCGCGGCACAGCCATTCGAGGCGTCGCGCTTCGACGAAGCAAATATCGAGTTTAACGAGTTTTGCGGAACTCCAGTGATCACCAGATAAACCCATTAGACGCGAGCGAAACTTCAGCGACGGAATATCGGAAAGTATTGTAGATGGAAGGATGATAACAGTCACACAATGCGAGCGACGTTACGTCATAGATGTATAAAACTTCTTGACAAAAAAAAAGTACTTACAAACAACTAATTTTTTTTCGAACAGGGCATTGTAAAATACAGAACATAGTTTTTATAAATTCTGAAGGACATAGTTTAGAACAATATGAAAGATCGTCCTACGAAGCAAACTCCAAAACTCCGGGAGAGCTCCGCTTTGTTCGCGCGAAGTACACTCGACTGTAAAAGTACACAAAAGCTTACTCCGAGAGAACTTACAAGTTTTCAGAATCGCTTACATTGTACAAAGCGTATCTACCAAATAAAAATCACCTTCGAAGGCTCAAAAGCTTTTCAAAACTTACTAATAGGTCGAGAGTAAGAAGAGTATCCAAGGAAGAGAAAAAGCAATCGTGCAAATCGCAAAATTATGTTGCCGATCATTCAAAATCGTGGAAAAGAAAATATTAAGAAGACGTGAGAGTCTGTGGGAGAAAGCACGAAGGAAAGATACACGGGAGAGGCTACAGCATGCGTGGGCGGTAACGGGAATGACGAGGGATGTTGCCAAGAGGGTGGCGCGGAGTCTCTCTCTCCCTCGTCGGATAACTTAAAGAGACGCTGCGACTATCCCAGACCGATCGATATCCGCAGCAGCCAGCAGCCGCACGACGCCACGCGTCGTCAACGCGGACTTTCCCGGACTTTCCCTTCTCGAATCGGAAATGTAATTCGAATCGAGTTTTATTTTTGTCGATTTAATTTATTACTGTCTCGTTTTTTATTTCATTTTGTTTTGTTTCTACTTCATTACGTCATCGACAATTTAATTCTTGAAAGAAAAATTCAACCAAGACGCAAATATTATATATACGTTTAATTTTAGACAGAACGCACGCGAAGCGGAATGAATTAATCATAGCAAGAAATAGAAATTCAGATTTCATGGGATTTATTTGCGGAACAGCAAATACGATCGAAATGGAATTCTTCGAGACGAGCAAAACGAAACGAATCGTCTCATTCCATCGGTTTAGGAAGGAGGAAGATCTGTGCGCGGAGGAAAAATTTCTATTCAGTCGCACGTGGATTAAATCGCGATGCGTTTCGACGAAGCGCTGTCTATGGAGATGAAAAAAATTCAAGAAACGCACGCATGTTTCGTTTTCTTCCGCACAAAAGTTAAAATCGCTTATTCACAGACGAGAGTAAAAAAATAATCTAGAATTATAGAACTCGAAATGTTTCGTTAACGTGTTTATGGATAAAAAAACGTGTTTGCTATTCGGAAAGGAAGTAACGGGATAAAGAGACATCATAGACATCGTTTAACGCGGAAAAAAAATAAAACTTCGCTGCAATTATTCTGGTGCGAAACAAGAGAGAGAGAGAGAAAGAGAGAAAGAGAAAGCCATGAATCGCCGCGCTATTGTCTCTTCGCATGAAATTGTTATCGACATTGAAATCCAGTCTTGCTCGCGATGTTCACTTAGAAAATGGTCATGTATTTTTAATCTTGCTAAAAGCGATGGATATCCATTCTTGAAATTAACTGGTTTTCAATTTTTCCGCGGATAAATAAAATACACGACATGAAACTATTTTGTAATCTGTTATGTCCGCTATTCGCTTCCGGGAATATATTTATCTTGTGTAGTGGTCGGTGTAATAATAAAGTTATGTAGAGCGAGAGATGTCTGGCGCGATACCAAGTGCTTAAAAATTTCACGGTCGTCCTTAAAGTTATGCTAGAGTAAAACTGAACGCAAGCAAGAATTTTGGGACTACTTTGCAAGAGATCGTTATTTTACGCAGCTGTCACGGGGTTGAATAAGAAGAAGAGCGACTATCACACGGTATTTCTACGTTACGAATGAACAAAGCATTCCTGCTCGAACATAAAATGCGAAACACGTGGAGGAATAGAGACGCGTACAATGGGGAAAAAAGAGACAAAAAAAAAAAAAGAAGAAAAAAAAAGAGAGAAAGAACGAAAAGTGAGAACGGAGTGCAACAGTCGAAACGCTGCAGATATACTGCGAGTTTCGCCTACTGCGTCCTATTGTGCTTCTTCCGCAAGTTACCTGAGAGTTTCTTTCGTGCGCAAAGTGCAAGTTAAACTTGCGTACAGTACATGGAGCAAGAAACTCCTCAGGATTTCTATCGCGTGACTAACGTTGCAAAGAGTGTACAGAATCACGTTCAACTGCGTGGGTGATACCGATTATGCAGCTGCATTTTTCGTGGTGCTTTCCAGCTGAGAAAACTCGCGGTAAAAATAAGTAAAGTTACTACGCCCTTCACTGTCGTGAAATCTCAAAAAAAGACGCACCAAAAAATTTTACACAATACTCACAGCGCGAAAAATCGTAAAAAATTACATAAATTATTTAAAAAATTATTTTCTTTGAATTATAGTATAAATTTATCGAATATGTTTGCGCGAAATTACTATTCGTCTCGATTTCTCAAGAATATGCCGAGAAGAATGATACGTATATATTTTCACAGTGCGGTTGTTTATACATTGCAGAGAACTCTTATCACAGAGTATAAATAATGAAGTTGTTGTTCTCAAGCAAAGATTACAAACGCGATGAAATTTATAACGCACCAGTAATTGTTCGAATACGTGATTATTGATATTTTAACTTTTGCCGGTGCAAAGATCGCACTAATGAAAATATTAGCCGTTCTGTCTCGAAGAAGATAAATTCGTCGAACACATGTATTTGTCGTTTGCATAGCGCGACTCGTGAGTGAGATTGAGAACAGTCCAAGAGTGTGGGAAGGGGAGTGTGAATCATCGTTTTGATGACGAGGGGGTTATATATAACGCGCGCGCGATGTACAGGGGTTGAAATGTCGCGAGAAAATTTCCACGAGAGTAAAAACTTGTTACATCGATCTTCCTAGTTTTAATGTATGATCCTCGAAAGTGAGATTAACAGAATAAAAGAAAATACATTGTTTTAGAAAGCCCTCCTTCCCCAGAATTATTTAACATTTAATTGTAATCGATTTATCATAGTCATCGACGAGAATGTACAGTAAGTGCAGCCAGTGCACGAATGCATTTTCCTCAAAATCAAGCGTAATTTCCATTTGGATGAATGAGATACGTCGAATTTTTGTGAAATCCCTTTACAGTATATTAAAAAATTCCTGATTTCGCGCTGCATCGACCAAGAACGGATGCGTCTTCCATTATTCATTTCGAATTGAATCGACATTAAAGAAGAAATTCCTAATATCGGACATACCATGCACTTCACGCTTTGTTTACCCGTAACAGCGGTTCGTAATATATAGATTAGTGATTATTAAAGAGTAATATTACGCACGCAAAAATCATACAACTGACGAGTGTCATTCGACATACGGGAACGTCAATGAATTCTGACAATAAATGTCAAATGTGAGATTGATTGGAATTTTTAACACATTTAAATATCAATTTTAATTATTACTAAATAACTGAAAAATTCGTCACGAGTACTCGATAATGACAAACGCGTGACGGTAAAGTGTGTGACAATTGCACGCGTTTCGCGTAATCTTTGAAATATGCTCTATTTTAGTGGAGCTTCAATTAAAACAAAATACTCCGACCTACGCAAGCGCACAGCCATAAATTACAATCGGTAATCCGCAATAAACCGTTTGATAAGAAGCGGTTTAGTAGGCTCCGCATTTTCCTCCATCGGATGACTGTCACGCGGATAGCACTAGAAAAGTAAATCTCTCAATCGCGCACGAGGCCAGCAACCTCTCTTTCCGATCAACCTCGACCTTGTCTTTCCTCGTTGACTGTGAATCGCGCTTTTGAAAATTATGTTACGATAAATACGACGAATGCCAACTTCCCGAAATTGTCGCCGCGTAATGTCAAAACGATTTATCTTCGCCAGAATTTCGCCAAGTTTTCACGAAGAAATACCTTCGGGAAACTCGATATTCAATATGGGCACTATGCGTTTTTAAAATATAAAACTGAATATATACGATCGCAATAAATCTATCAGTCACAATATATGATACATTCAGATTACAGATGGAAGTGATGGCGCGGATTGTCGCGAGTAAATAATGCAGTTATTATTTGATTTTTATGTAGAGATTTTTTTTAATAAATGTAACAACGATAAACTGCAGATATCATCTGCAGTGACTTTAAGCGTTATTTGATCATTGCAATCGAGATGTTAAATGTCATGTGACAATCTACTTCTTCATTTTAATTCCGATTCAATGCGAGTGAGATAATCGTTCTATTTTAATTTTACAATACGCAGAAATTATTTCTCTGTCGGACATTTAATATCTTCCAGCTTCCATTTTTCACAGAACGCTGCGACAGTAATTGCAAGTGCAAAAAACTCCATGCGTAATTATAAATTGCGGACCAAATTCAATTTAATCTGTGCAAACGAACCTGGCAATGTTTTTTCCTAGAATTACGAGCTTCAATTTTCTCACGTTTCTGCCCATATTTGCAAGTGATAATTCTCAACGCGCGCGTTCGCGCGCGAAAAACAATAGGTGGACATGCAAAAAAGACCTTGACACGTATTTATTGTGGGGTTAACGATGCTAAAACGCACTTTGTGAGTTTAGAGGGAAAAAACTTCCTTCCATTTTACACGCGCGAGCGTTTTCCCTCTCCGACAATTACCTATGCCGAGGTCTGTGTGTAGATATATTTAATATCATCTCGCTCCGACGACAAAAAAAGAAAATCATCCGCCATTCTTTATACATAATATATGTCATAAAATTATAAACACGAGAGAAAATGTTTTAATTTTAGCAGAGAAATTGTAACCAAGAGAATGCATAATACATCTCTCATTTCTGCTTTTCTTTGTGTTTCGTGTAACAAAGAGAAACTCTTTCGAGATAATCGTTACGATCGCGCGAACATGAAGAATTAAAGACAGCGAGACTTGTGTGCGGGAATTGTGCGCGCCACGCACTCCACACGTGCGACGCAAACAAATATCAATCATAATATATACAGAAATATCTTTGTTTGTGCGCGTGCACACGCGCGCGGAAATCTTATAACTCTTTTTCTGCAAGAAGTATCGAAGGAAGGTTAAGATGAAGATTTATCTCTTCAAAAAGAAGTTTTATCGATGAACACAAAATAACTAGATACATTCTGAAAGATGCATTAGTTAAAAAAAAAAAAACACTACATGAATAACGAAAACGTATCTGAAAAAATACGAGACAATTCACAACGCGTATATATCCATCGCAAAAATTGCGTGGTGTTCGCGTTTGTACACGAAAGCGATAGGGAGTTGTATGAAAATTGATCAAAGCATCACCTATCGTCGCGTAAAACCCAACATTTGAATGTGCCACTACTTCGGAGAACAATTGACACTTGACCCACAATCAAGTTTTTTTTTTTAGTCGATACAACGCTGCAGCACGTTAGAACCGTGTACTCATCTATTCATTGTTAGTAAGTACCGTGTATATATACACGTATCTGCGAGTATTAACTCGCGACATTGATCAGTGACATAATATACGTATATGTGTAAATATAGAGCCACCCTGTTACATCAAATTCAATTTTGATAACACGGCGCGTTGAATTTAGTCTATCGAACAATAGGCTACTAATTTGCAGAATAATATAATTTTGGATAACACAGAATGTGATGTCAAATATTACAAAATTATCGCATGTTTTGCTACAAAACATACAAAATGTAAATTTTATTTACTTTATCTTGTAAACACACGCAGAAATAGACACGATAGTTTATTTTCACAGCGAATTGCACGCGCGATGCGAAACGTATATTATTCGTCCATATGATAATACGTCATCTTGGCTTTAATCCGCTTTAACAGACACTTTCATATACGGATTGTGCACAAATACGGTCATGCGTAACGCAAGAAGAGAGGGGATTAAAATCATTGATCGACTTTATAGCGTGCCATCTGATACCGAGGAAAAATGTCAACAAACCTGTGCAGTCTAGGAAAAAATACGGCTACCGGCTACTCACACATGACGCAACGTAACTCGTGAGAAAGCAGCGCGATTTTAACACGCAAGTCGCGCGTAAAGGGAACCACATACGCGTGCTAGAGTGGCGAAATAGAAAGGCAGCACCGCGGAAGCGATTTCACTCACAAAAGATACGCATTCCTAGCTCTAAACTATTTTACGGTATAAGGTGCATGGTGAGATTTATTGCCATCAACAAACACGCCTATACAACCGATTCGCGCTAATGTGCGTAACTAAACGAAAATTGTTTTATTCGTACGAAATATCGCAAATAAACGAGAAAAAACTTCAGCACGTTTTCTATATTATAAAAAAAAACTGTAGTAAAATATGCGAAGTTGTTTTTCCACGCGGCAAATACGTACAGGCAGGTACTCGAGTTATTCGAGTGAAACGCATCGTTTTAAAGACGGAACGAAAGAATAAACAAATGTACCGTCATTATTCCGCACAAATATTTTTCGTGACGGTTATCCTTCTTTGCTTTTCTAAAGTTGCAAAGAAATTTGCGGTTGGCGAGCTAAGACCGGAGTCTTTTGCGTGCGGTATCGGTTAGGTCGTTCGGCGACGTTGCAATTTTTTTTTTTTTTTTTTTCAAATGCATTTCACACAGCCGTTTGCTGAGACTCAAGGAAGACATACAATCGATATCTCATATATTTCTTTAGATCTGTGGGACTGACGTCAATTTTCGAGAATTCGAGTGAAACCTACGAGCGCAATCGTATACTGCCTAAACGAGGCCGAAAGAAAAAGGTCAGCTTCATTGTGAGCGAAATTCAATACCTTCCTACCGAGCACGGACTGAGAACGAACAAAGAGAGGGAAGCTTGCCTTCTGAACAACCGTGCGGATAGTCCGCATGTGTCTGGAAAAGCCGGTATTCCTCTTCGTTTTTCGAGCGCTTACCTGCGCGCTCGACACATGACCAAACGCATGTGCAAAAATAACGCGTGCAACTCCGAAACAAAAAGCTTCTCACACTCCACGTGTACGTTTCTCTCTCTATGTTCAGTCAAATAAAAATTTGAATGCCTGCGGTTTCGCGTTATTTTAGATAGATATGTCGACAACAGAAGGATATTCGGAAAAGAGCAAAATTCTCTTTCGCGAAAAATATAAAATTCAGTGTGTATTCGATATGGCTTTTATTTTTTTTTCAACAATGTAACTAACATAATTTTCTTTGCGATTTTGCAACTCCCGATAAACAATTTTACACTGTTACTTACTTATTTGATGTTTATAATTATCGTGTACGAATTCAGAAACGAGATGCTACACAGCTTTCACTCGACCGACGCGTCGAACGCGTGTGCCCTTCTCTCTTTTTCTCTCTCTCTCTCTCTCTCTCTCTCTCTCTCTTTCTCTCTCTTTCTTTCACTACAAATTAAATCTGAGAGATTCTCTATAATTCGTTTTCTTAATACGAGTCATTCGTCATCATTGGCCAACTAAGAGAGGCGTTTCTCCGCTCCGAAAATGAGCTGGTGTCTTGTGTCAGTTGTCTTATGTTCCCTTGTCCTTTCCCTTTCTCTTTCGCCCTCTCTTTCCCGCCGTCTGCGTTTCTCACTGTCCGTTCGCAGTAACGAGATGAACATAACCTACAATATAATCTACACTCTCTCTCTAGCGTTGTGGAAACAAAGATTCACGCGAAGAGACAGCGAACGTTCAAGGACATTTATCGTCGAGTTTTGCGAAACTCACGCGATTTTGTCCTACGTGCGTTGACGCGAAACGGAAACGAGCGGGAATTAGAGACAGAAAAAATGAGAGAGAGAGAGAAAGAGAAAAGGAATTCCGATAGGATGCACACGATCAATGAAAGCTGCGCGTCGGTTAGAAAAAAAGCCACGTGCTGAAATTACACAAAATCATACAAGATCGCGCGAAGGAAAAAATGAAACAATATTATCAATTTCTCGTAGCATAAAATAAAAGAAATCGATCTAGAGTCATATTTTTGGATTAAAAAACAATTAGCATGTGGATGCAATTGGATTCGTATTACTAGAGTGCATTTGCATTTCTAAAGTGTCTCGTGACTTTCGTGATAAATTACAGAGAGAAAATACACGATAAAGAACATGAGAGATAAAGCTATGCGCGAACAGCATCTGCTGTTCTTCCCGCTATATTATTCTCCGATTGTTTCGAGGCGAATCGCGGCGCGCGGGTACGCACCGATGAAGAGAGCGTGGGTCTGTCGACCTGGCGCCTGCTATCGAACCGACGCCTCCGAGAGCTTTTTGCGCAACTAAAAGCCAGAAACACACAAAAACTTAAGCAGTAAGATTCAAGCACTAAACAAATCAATCAATCAATCATAGACTAGCATTTTCTAAAATGTAAGCTATTTTCAAAAGAATACTACTGATTTCTTTGATGCTTAAGTTTTTTTCGCGTGTTCCCGCCCCAAATCTCGCGCAAACAATACACAAGGAGCGTACAGTAATACACAGAGTGTGTTTGTTAATTCAAGAGCGAAATCAAGAGACTCCTCTCGTCTCGTTTGTCGCCCATCACATGCTCTCTCTCTCCTTGCTGCTCGTTGTTATCAACGATAGAAAAGCAAAAACATGACAGAAACACTTACAGGGTAGTACATCCCTTGCGGAGGAAGGAAAAACGCCCCAGAGCCCCACAGTTTGAGGCCGTTTTGCTCCACCGTTGTGCAAGAAAACAAATCCGTCACTCCGTACCACTGCCTCCCCCGCCTCCTCCACCGTCACCACCACCGCCGCCTCCTTCTTTCGCTCTTCCTCTACTGGCACTCGTATCTCTTTCCTGCCGCAGTTTGGACACACTACGCGTTGCTCGTCGTCGCGGCACGTCTATGTGTCGTACGCGACACGGTGGTTAAAAGCATAAACGGAAACTGACCAACAGCGACACCGACGCTGATGGTGTATTACGTCCACTCCCACACTCAACGTACGGACAAACACACGCGAGAACACATACGCACGATGAGAGCACGGAAATCGTAAATGTTAGAAGGAGCACAAAGCAACAGCAACAGCAAGACGCACGGCGGAGCTTTTCGTTGTAGGGATCGAGCGACGGCGTAACGCGCACAGTCCTCTCGCCACCCTTCGGTCTGTTCCTGTTCCTCTCTCGGATATCCGTTCGTTCACGCTCCTCCGAATCTCTTTTTTCTCTTTCTCTCTCTTTCTCTCTTCCTCTCTCTCTCTTTTCGCTTGTTTAACCGCCGTTTACAATCCTATTTCACGACCGCCACCGAACGTGGTCCCGCTGTGACTAACAACGATCCCGCTATCAACCGGCGCCATTGACTGCCAGCGCCACCGGCATTTCCCTTACACGCCGCTCGCGGCGCCGCCCCGTGATGGCTCCTACGTACTACGAAAGTCAATCTCGGAGCGCGTAAATCAAAACCGCGAACGATGCGTGGTCAATTCTTTCTTTAAACGTTTCTGCACTTTTCAATAAAATAATTTTCAAACAAAATCAATTGTCAATCCCGAGATATGTCTTTCTTATAAAAGTTATTTTTGCAACTCCTTTCATATGCGGATATCTCGCTAAAATTGCTTATACATTTGTGTAAACAATAAAAAAATTAAAAAAATGTTTAAATACTGAGCTGTTCAAAAAATTCGTAATGTTTTTTAATAGGTAGCATTAACGTAGATAGCAATATGTACACAAAACATCGTGCAGATATTAAAAACAGTACTGTGCATATGAGCACAGAAGCTGCAACGCGCCTTTAAATTGCATTTAAAAAATGTTACGTACTTTCCGAACAATAATTGTCTGTGTAAAATCGATTTAAAACAATTTGCCGCAAGTTTCGGACAAATTGCGGTCGAGTCGCTCTCCGTCAGACGGAAATACAATAAAACGAGAGGTGCGAAGACGCTCTACGAACAAGAGCAATAATCAAGTCTTCGTTTTTACTTTCACTAGAAGAACGTGTCCGAGGCGAGCCAATTATACATGATTGCGAAATCGTTCGTTGCTCGTTACTCGTCTTCGCGCAATCGTCGACTGCGCGCCTCTCCTCTACCGCGTGCTTATTGTGTTTTAATACCTCTCTCTCGTAAATGATACTTTTCATCATAACTTCCATAAAAACGTGCGCGATGTTTTGCCCTTTTCATTTATCCGCGATCCTAATCCGCTTCATCTCGCACATTTCATCGTGAGAATGTACCACGTCGGTAGCATTATCCGTATTTCATTCGCGTCAGAACGCGTATATACACCGTCTTAAGATTTCTTCTGTAACATCTCGCGTGGGGATTATCCATCTAACAACGTAATAAAACTTCACACAATTTACCAACTTCCGGCGATTTAAACTTTTTTATGAAACTAGAGTACTTAATTTTCGCAACTTCGCAAAATTAAAAAAAAAAATTCAATTACACGCGTGTGGTTCACGTGCCTCTTGATTACGCAGATGTATTTCTCAGAAAATAATTTCGCAAGCGTGCAATTTGTAGAAATAGTATTCTTTTTTAAACTCGAATAAATCACAAGATGTAGTTGCACTGCTAGTTAAAAAAAAAAAAAAAAAAAACAGCACTTCCTAGTTTCCGAGTGATAAGTTATCGATCGCGGTCTGTAATTATGACGGCGCTGATAAACCCGGGTAACATCGTCGTCTAGAGGCGGCAGACTATTATTTCAGTCCGCTTCGTCGCGCGTTTGTCGCGGCTCGTCCGGTTCAATAAAGTCAACGAGGCTCGAAAGTTCGCGCAAGTGGAATCGACTGACGAGTGCGCGGAAAACTTTCCGCGCAGGAGTTGCCGGATGTGCGAGAGACAACGAGATCCTCCGACGACATGTACTCGACGATTTATACCCTTGGAATTTGGCCAGCGATTTGTCTGGCGACGGACGGACGAAGGGACGAAAAATATGTCAAACGCGATATCGCAATGGTTCGATCATTACGGTATAATTACGATTTATAACACTATAGAAAAATACAAGAGCTTTCTTTTCGCTGAAATACCATCAGCGTATAGTATCATCAACAGATATCTCAGAGATTTCTTTAAATTCGCGTTTTGTATATATTTTGCGACAAATCGATCGTTCTTTATTCCATATTTTATTGTTTACTGTTCACGAAAGCATTTATGATAAAAGCAATATAAATAAACGTAAACGCTATATATTGCCAACATCGAATTTCCGTCGAGTGGTTGCGTACGCAAAAAGTAGGAAGTATTTCCCGCTTATGGATCGTATATGTATAACCGGCGCTGTATATATGCCACCAACAATCAACCTGCGAGGAGACGACCCACAGGAGACGCAACCCCTCTTCGAATCACCATAGAAACGAAGAGATGGGACGAGAGGGTGCAAAGGCTATAGCGCTTAGAATAACCGCCCGAACGCCCTCCAGATGAAAAGGGATTCTCCTCCCTGCACCAGTGGCGCGTGATAGCGATGGAGATATAGACATATATCCTTATCTACGGAATATTTCATATTTACGAGACTTTCATCGCCATCGACATAAAAAATATCCAAATATTGAGAGAAATCATAGTTTCCAATATGCTTTTACAGCAAACTCAAACTGATGAAAATAAAATACAAATTGAAAAAAACCTGTCTTCGAATTTTGTTCAAATAAATGTCAACTTTACGAGGAATAAACTTAGATGTATACGCAAAAATCGCGAAACAGTTTTTTTTTTTTTTTTTTTTTTGTATCTGTCTCCTTGATACACTATCATTTCGAACGTCCGGCAATTTTAATCAAGGGAACGGTATCTCAGAATATGTGCTCGTGTACGGCAAAATTCTCTCCTAAATTTGGCGTCGTGCAATTGCGGCCTACCGGCCGGCATTTTCTCTCCCGCGGACTCTTCTCGGCTGTTGCTACAGTTTCAAGAGCACTCGGGGTGGCCCCGCGCGCTCACGGACGTATTTTTAGAATCTTCCGGACGTGCGTTGCAGCTGGAGCGCACATGCGCGCATATCTGACGAACGAACGACGACGCCATTCAGAGTCCTGGTATGCCTGGTATACCTTCTCGTCGGCACAGCTTACACACGCTCCTGACACTATAAATGTTTTACACTCGACCTCACCGACAACGGAGGGACGTGAGAGAAAGAGAGGAAGAGGGAGGGAGAAAAAGAGAGAGAGAGAGAGAGAAGAGAGAAAGAAGAGAAACCTCGAGGGAAGAGAATAAGGACGGGAGGCGGAGGGAGAGATCGAGGAGGATAAATTTATCGGATCTCGGAAAAGGAACGGGAGTATCGCGAGTGGAATAAACAGGAGCGAAATATTTATGAATACGCTTCGCCGAGAAATCCGCGCTTGTTCGCTAGACAAAGGCAGTAGTCGCCGAAGATAATTATCCGCGCGACAATGACAATAGTAATACGCGGACGCGGTACGAACTATGTCGTTCCTGCGACGATTAACATAGAAATTCTACCGCGCGCCGACAGGGAGGCCGCGCCGCGAGCCTCATCGATGAAATCACGAATGCTGAATTTCATAATTAAATGACGCTGCATTTAGGTGATCTAATGAATATTTGATTAACAATCGAGGTAGTCCGGAGAGATTATATCGATGATATGTATCGTTAATATCGTCTAGTTAGTATTATGTCGCCTAACGACGAATTTTATTTCCGATAAACGGGATGTATATCGGGCATGTAAAATCCCTCGCGCGCGAAGATAAATTACATGTTTCTCAGTAGATCACGCAAATATATCTGTATATTAACCGTATAATCGAATTTTGCCATCAATAAAGACTCGCGCGAGCCCTTTAATCCTGAATTAAAATTCAAAGCGACGCGCGTTCCGCGGGAGAATCATATACATATATCAGCTTACATTACCGAAGCGTATTAATATTGCATACATATTGTGCTCTCCTGCTTTATCTCCGCGCGAGATACCGCAAATAACTATGTCCTTGGAGCACGGGAAAAAAGTGGAAATAATTCGGCAACATATCGCGCGTGTGAAAAATCATACGAGCTATTGTTCGAAAAAATCCAGACTGCGTCTTCGAGACTTGCTGTAGAATATTTCCTTGAAAAGAGACCCGTCGACCGCGGCGATGACATCTCGGTTTATAGGTCGCCTTCCGATTTTTCCGGAATTTCTCTTTTTTTTTTTTTTTTTTTTTTTTTTTTATGGGATTCCGGAGGTGACAAAGAGAAACGAAAGAGAGACGCGTCCTGTAAGCTCGTGATCGAAGGATGATGTGAAATCTAATCAGGCAAAAGGCGCGACGAATGGCTCGTCGCGAAAAATTTCGCGAAGATCGCTGCGAAACGCTTCCTACGGATTTATATGTACATATATTTCTTTTCTATATCCTCCTTAATTCCAACCGGAGACGATTTCTTTATATAAACATCGTTATCAGTCCGAACGAATCGTTTTTAATAGAGGAAACTAGAAGAAGAACTGTTTCGACGTAAAAGAAATGGATACCGTTCTATCCGAGTGATTATCGAAGATTATCGGACTCGATTTTAATAGACGAACAGGATTTGTTAGAGAAGAAAAACCGAGTAATTAATTGAATTGAAAGGATCATTATATTTTTGCACCGACCTGACGTCGCAAATCTTGCATAAAGTAGTAGTATTTCCGTTTAAAATTGAAGTCTGTGCGAAGACACCATCGATCGTTTGGAATTTATCGGTCGACTTATATTTATGCAGTGCGACGAGTCGTATATCTCAAGTTAGAGATGAATCCTAAAGATCGACATTATCATCCTGCACTTCTCTCCAGAAACTGCCTACGCTCAACGAGGGAGAATCTCAAAGAGGCGTTTCCATGACAACTGCTAGAGTGAGAGAGAATGGCGCTGAGAATCCACTAGCATAGTGATGATTCCCGTTAACGTCGCTTGATAATCTTGCTTGACACATAAAAGGCAGATTTCAAACGAAGTGTCCTGTTGTAAAAGAGTTAAAATAAAATAAAATAAAATAAAAAAAAACAGAGATTCACGTTTACGTCAGTTATCTCGCGGAATTTAATTTCCTATATTGTATCTCCGGGAGTTACAATCGAAGCGTGTTGTTACACAACGTGGAAGTGACATTTATCATAAACTGAGATAAACAAGTTCAAAGCTTCTATAATGAGAAATGTCACTGCCATATTGCGTAACATGATTCAACCGATATCGCGCGGCGGGCGCCCCGCGTGAACTCTCTCCGGTTCGTCCGTTTTCGATCAATATGCGACCGACCGACCGACCAACTATCGGTTAGCCTCTAATCGATATTGATCACCAACGATAATGAACTATCACGAGTCGATGTGTGTCGCCGTACTTTCGTGCGCACAATTAATTCGAACGAAATAATTACGTTAGCGCGTAAACATATCTAATATGTGTAACCTGTAAAAGTGTCGGAAGTGGCATTGCGCTATTTCTCGGAGGATCTAAATTAGATGTCGAAAAATACTGTCACACGAATATTGGTGTATGTTTTATACACCAATGTTTTATCCACGTATCGGACTCTGCAACGCGCGCGAACAGTGTGCCAAGGTTGAGATAAGTGTTGAGTAATTAATTTTCGGTAAGAGAGTTCCAAAATAATTTGCGTTCGATGAGATCCCCGTATTTAACTTGTTTTATTATTAGAAAAACGTTACTCACACATTTTACGAAAGAAACAAATTAAACTTTACTTTAGACTAAAAACTTGTATATGTAAATATTATCGCGCAAAAAAAAAGTATTCTCACGCTTCTTCATTCGAGACAGCTGTTGTGTCGAGAGCACGCTACGTAAATTTCCCGGCAGGACGATTTGATCGAAAAGAGAAAGTTCAATCTTTCCGGCCGAAACAACGCCGCGCACAAAACATGCTTAACGCTCCCGGGGAGCGCTAATGCCTGTCGTAAGCCTTTTGAAGTTTTTCAGAGTTAGTTTACGTGTTTTTACAAGTGCTTCCGATATATCATGACGACCTTAAAGCTGCACACGATGGCCAGATTAACGAGGACAGAGCGGTAGTTCGATGGTAGCGAACACGCGATGCACGCCACCGACGGTTTTATCTCGCGCAAGGGGCGGACACGCTCGCGTTCTTTTTCCTCTTAAAACATATGCAGCGCAGTAAAATACGCGCTTGAAAAGCGTACAACAGCTTCTCTCTCTTTTTCTCTACGAGAACTTCAAAAATAGCAAAGTTCAAAATGCCGATAATAATTTTGTTGCAGATACAACGCCGCTCGAGACTGCATTCTCTTGATGAAAAGAAGAAGCAATGAAGAGAAGAAAATCTTTTCTGTTTTTTGCCCATTATCGTACTTTGAGTGTAAAATTACACTGAATTAGATTAGATTAGGTAACGAAGTGAGTAATTATAACCACAGCACAGTTAGAAACCAGGTACTGCAAATGGCGCATTTGTCTAGCTTAAGAATATCTCTGTTATAAAATTCCTCAAACATTCGCGCGGTCCGTGACCGAACACATGAGAACGCTTTTAATTTTTTCGAGAATTCTATGAAAATAAAATAAAGTAACGAACAAGCTTCTTTTAATCTCAGAATTATTCAAAAAGTAAAAAAATTTTTATCTCATTGCGCTTTTTCCACACAGCATTATTTATTATATCTTTCTGTGAGAGAGAGAAAGACGCTCTACATCAAAGTTATTTGCTGATCCTAAGAATAGTGTATGCGATGTGCGTAACTTTTTGCAAATCGTGAGACTAGTGCAACGACGCTTGATAAATTGGCTCTTCCGCTAAGGTCAAACGTTTCTTAGACGCAATCGCAAAATAAAATCCACGAGAAAAGCGACTCCGCTATAGTATAAAAAGAGCAGTACAAATTCCGTGCTGTCTGCGATCCGAAGCGACTCGGAAAAATAAGAAACGCAACAAATTTATCTCGAGCTACGAGAGAAAGAGACTGGCATTTCGCTAGAACAAGCAATTTTTGTCGAAAAAATTAATTATCCGTTAAATACACAGAGCATTTCTCGCTAAGTAAAATTATCAGTTTATTATTTCATATTTTAAAAAAATATAATTTGTTCTTTCGGTACTATATTTAAATCATATATTCCCGCTAAGAAATTAATAATTGATTACAATGTTTAAAAGTTTTTCATGTAGTTTTCACAAACGTTATCTTTTCCTGCTTTTTTTCATGTTTGCTTCTTTCTCTCTCTCTTTCTCGACGTACTTCTGCTTTCTATCAGTCACAAATCCGTAACGGTATATTTCTTTTGCGATAAATATACACACACGTCCGATAGTGGGTGGATGGGTCCAGATTAGAGAGATACTTCAACACGCGTATAAATCGACGCCGTGTTTAAACACATGCTGATTTTCAAGTAAACCGTGCGAGAACGCGGAGTCTCCAAAAACCCTAACTACAAGATTATGTTTCCGTTTTATTCAAAATCTCGAAAAGTTCCGAGAATAAATGACATTTAATTTCTCTTTATCTTGCGCGACTTTTCAGTAGGATAATTATTTATGCGGAGTGCGCGAATCCTGCGAGAACGCGACAACATCCCTCTTCTAACGGCTGAGAGAGAGGATCGGATTACAAGGGCTGTATCCTGGCACGGATTCAATTTTCCAGCTAAATATACACGCGTCGCGTATATTTGGCGAATCGGTCGGTTGTTTCAATCGCGAGCTTTACTACGCCTCGGCAACGCCATGGAGAGGTCCCGGAGCTAAAATCAATTGCGCGCGCCAGAAGAGGACAATCGCGAACCACGCCGAAAATAGGCGGCAATCCCGACTGCTCTTAAGCAAATCTCGGCTTGCGCGGATAGACGAATCGAATCACATAATGAGTCATTTGTCTGGAAACGTGCGGTTCGACCGAAAAATCTATTCTTTCAATACAAATTATTAAAGAAAAAATATGTCAAAAATCACAGACTGTTTCAGAATTACAAAAAATGTACACGTGCCAATTATTTCACAAAAAAATTGACATATCAATTTCAGTTTATAATGGTTTTGATCGTTCAACGCAAAACATGCAATACTTGTTCTAGTGTGTAATTCAATTCCATTTGTTAACGTTTCACGTGGATGAACATTACTGAAAATAAACAGGCTGCGTTTCCAAACAATTTCATTGCTGACCGGATTCAACAATAAATTAACACAATCGATATCTATGAAAGTTCACTGTCATATTATTATTATTTTATATATAATTTTTTTAGAAATTTACTTATCTCGTAATTATTTGTATGCATTTAATTGTTTTTGTTTTTAACTACTATATAATTAAGCAAACTTCCAAAAACACAGAGAACTATAATATCATACATAGTTTATTGACAATGCTATCCTACGTCGATCGCGTCGTGGTGTTACGACGTTTCCAGAATTGACGTCGGATGGCGTTGACTGTCCAGCGGATCGTCTGTCGCCATTTTACAGACAAAGAGAGCGAAAGAAAAATGTATTCAAGTCATTCTCATACAATTAAATATTTTAAAACTTCAAACAATAACTACTTTGCAAATTCATTTCATAGTCGCATCTTCATATATTTAATTAATCTTCATATAATTACTAATATAATCATAGTTAGATGACTTTCTAGTCACACATATTCCGTGTTTTTAAATCTTAGATTGATTAATTTGTAAATAAAGAAATCTCACATGAATTGACAATATCGTTTGTGTTAACATGACTGAAGTTGCACACTGAAATTATCGATTACCTTCTCACCGATAGAAATTATGAGATATGCTCGTATTGTACTTTGCCAAGTTTGGAATCTTTTCTTTTCGAACAAATAACTTGTACAAAAGATACATGCGTTACATATTCTCAAAGATAATTATATCTTACTTAAAAAATAACGAGCATATTCTCCGATATATTCTAATGCAACAATTTTCGACTTTGTACCTATCTCAAAAGTGCGCAAGATTCATATCCGCCGAGACGCTCGTAGTCGCAGACATGAAAAGTACCAACGCGGCGAAGACGCGATTGAAATAATACAATTTTCTGTTGCACCTACCCAAATTTCCCAGTTCAATCGCTCCCATTCGTGATTCAGCGAGTAATTGATCTTGATATTACGCAAACGAATCTTCGTGCGCATTTGTTCGAACAATATTCGGTCCGCGGGAACGAAACAACGTCGCGTTCTTCGCATGTTCGCGAAACTATTAAACAAACGGAACGCAAATTCGAAAAAGATTTTCGCGCGACTTCAGAATGTACGGTAGCGCCACCTCACGTGACGCGCGGGAAACTTTTATGTCGCGCGGTTGGTCCTGCAGAGATATTTATTATTGAAAATGTAGGTTGCTTCAATACATACATTATATTTTTAATGTGAATAAATAATTTCATAATACTTTATATTACGATATCTAAGATTTGTGTATAATATATAAGAAACAGTCAGATTAAATTAATAATGTCTTATAGTACATAAATAATGTATATTAAATGAAATTACTGACAAAGAAACAAAAAAAAATATATGTAAAAATATAAATTTAAGAGATTCCATAAAACAAACAAAGAAAAGTTATTCTATTAATCAAGACATAAAACCGATACAGAATGCCGAAAGTATAAATAATTCCGAACGGATTTTTATCCCCTTAAGTGTATTTTATGTGTGATGTAACATAGTATACCTTAATTACATTTCCAATAATTCCTTTAATATGGTATTATCAATTTTTAATTTTATTCTGATTTATATGTGACCAGTCTACGTTTGTATTTTTGTTAGCGAATTCGTGACGTATACGTACATAAAATATTTGTTTCATTTACTGATCATATCAATTTTCTCCAAATAACTGATTTCACTTACTGATCATATCAATTTTCTCCAAATAACTGATATCATGTGTGTGTTTATTCAAACGGTTATTAAACCTTCCGATCTTTATATCGCGAGATCGATGGTGTCCGATTATAAATAAAAAAGGAATGTGGAAATAATCGTGTACTGTCCATATTGCTGTTTAGTCACTAACGAAGACCACTCATTTTCGTTTCTTCTATCCGTCCGTTATTACTTCAGCCGCTTGTGCTGGAAAAGCAAATACTTTCGAATTATTCATAATCCCCGGAGCATTCGCGAGGAGCGTAATAGATCTCGGTGAATAAAAGCTCTTACGGTCTCATTGACTCTCATCGACACACTTGCGCGAGTACTTGCTACAAATTAAAATCATGCGAGAGAGAATCATCGCAAACGCGCAAATACACAACAATGGTAGAATGCAATACATGTATTTCTTCGTATTTCTGGAATTCTCTCGTATGAACAACGTGATCTCGCGTATGTGCGATATTACGTGTTTTATTTCCGAGCGGAGCAGCACGTACTTGGATTAAATTATTAATCCAAAAAATGTAATTAAATTATGCAGATGGATTTTGTGTAATATATATAAAAATCGAAACTAATAAATTATTCGATTTCTCAAGAGTGCATACATATATTTCTCTCTCTTTCTCTCTCTCTCTCTCTCTCTCTCTCATCCTCCTTCTCTCTGTATAATATTTAACTCTAATATACGTAAGTTATATAACTTACGTATATTACGTTTGTTGTTGCATAAAATGTCACGCAGATGATATTCACGTCGCTTTTATGCGGAAATTTTAGTCTTCTTTTGAAAAAAAGAAGCCGTCACAATGGCTTACAGATATATATATATATATATGTATATATATATGTATATATATATATGTGTATGTGTGTGTGTGTGTGTAAAAAGTAATCTATTATATATATATGTACCTGACATTCCGTCTCTTTTCGAGGACTGAAGATTAATTTGCAAGGCAAGGGATTTAATTAGCGAGTGCGCAAAGACGTGCTACTGCACGCTAATATCATATGACTCTTATTAATTGTCTGTTTAATCTAGCGTGCGTTCAATGTAAATTTCTTGTTTACCGTCTTTAAAAAGAAAGTTCTATATTTTCAATCACAAAGAGATATCCAACAGAGAGATTTCTATCTCGACACAGAAAAGAGATATCTTTTGCGCGCTGTTTGTACCCGGCATGATTGCGCACACACGATACACGTTATGCAGATTTCATTATGTGTCACCATAATTTACACCAATGATATCGTTATGTAATAACAATTCTCCGAGGATTGATTCACGCTGTTGTTCATAATTAACGTAACAATCGCGGCTTTACCACAGAGGCGACATAATCACGTAACGATACGTACGAAGCATAATCACGTGGTTACAGTGCATGCGATATCATATATAAAATGACGATATAATCGCAGCAACATGTGCAACAATGATGAAAATAACAATAGTATGTAACAAATCGCAAAAATTAGACATGTAACAATAAAAGAAATATCTTTGTCACAACAAATTTTCATATTTTTTTAAATATTCATTTGAGCGCGCATTTTTTTTCAGCTCTTACCTTATTTCTTTCCGCCTGATATCCGCATGCATATATGTACAAGATTATTAAAACGTTTTTCCGTTGATAATCCCCGTTGTCCTTCCGTTGATAATTTCGTGATGAGCACGTGAGAGATTTTTCACGTTTTTTCCGCGACTGGCTTTTCACGCAACTGTCCTCTTTTCTCTACATCACACATATACACGCACGCACCCTCTGTATCTCGTGTTCTCTTTGCTTTCTTTCTCAAATCTTGGAAATATCCCCAGATATCTCCGATTCTAATTCAATCGCACGATTTTCTCAGGAAATCCCACCCTTCGAAATGGCTTTGCCTAATACCACCTCCTCACCTACGATCTCGCGAATCTTCTTCTCTCGTACCTTGCCCTCTCGTGCGTTTTCAATTCCGACCTCAGGGCCGTATCCGTTGGACTGTTGCTGGGCGATAAGATTTAGGGCGTCCCGACGAAAAAGGAAACGACCTGCGGAGTAGCGGGACAGAGTTTCCTCCGCTTTTGAGAGAATTTAGAAATTCGTATAAGATGAGATATATAAAAGAGCCAAGTAGAAGCACATAAACTCAACGCGGTCGCCGCAGCTGCCGGAAACGCGGAATTTATTTTTTACCTTCGCCCGTGCAATTATTTTTACATCTTTTTCTCATACGATTCAACGGCAGTCTCTATTCTAATGTGAATTGAAATGTCATATATTATAAAAATCTCTCACACACAGTGTTTTTTTAAGAATATTTTATCATTAAAACAATTCTGAAAAGAAAGAAAAAGAGAAAGAGAGAAAAAGAAAGAAAAAAGAGAGGATCATATAGTATTGGTAAAGAAAAATTATTTATAAGTGAGGTAGCACGTTTCTTTCACAAAAAGTGTCACTATCTTCAATCCAGCTAATGTTTAAAAATCACGAGAATCTAGTAGGGATCTGCGTCTCATCCGCAAGATTGTAAAATACTCACGTTTGCGCTGCCACGTAGCTTTGAAAGTTATTTCTGTGAGTATCTACTCGTATATTTTCTATGTCTCCGTTATGTAACAAAACGAGATTTGCAGAATTTTTCGTGCATTTCTCTTTGTATGATCCTGCATTACGTTTACCAATATTAGCAAATTTAATATTCACATTTAATTAATTTTTAATTTATACAAATTTCAGTAAATTTGCGCAAAGAGAATTTTCTCTCGCGTATTCAACACAAATACATAAGATACGTGTCAAATTTTTCTTTCAATTTTTTCCACTACTTTTTTTGTACAGAATTAGAATGTAAAAATAAGTGTCGTACACGTAATTAGTGTCGTATCTTTTTTTACACTCCAAACAAGGAGAAAGAGAGACTATCGTGTTATTAGTAAAACTTTTAACGTCTCTTTCTTTATTTTGCGAAGATTAAGCTTATACTATGTGCGCGCTCAGCAAAAGTACGTGGAACTAAAACACCAACTCCAACGACAACTCGCCTTTCCGCCCGACGAAGCTTTACTTCGAAATGTTCATTTAATTTCCAACTTCTTCAAATTCAGCTCGCAGAAATTAAAATTCTCTTGTAGAAAGGTACCAACTAATTATAAATTCTTTATGATGTATAAAAGGATTGGGAAAGCACGCGACACTTCCCTCGCTTTTCTTCTCGACCGCAGTCAATTTTCACTGTCTATTCTTCACCGCGCTTGTGGTTCAATGATTCCGAGGTGTTAATCGACGTTTACACTCCCAGAGAGTTGAATTAACTCCAACTTTTGGACAGAGAGATAATTTGCTTTTTACAAAATATAAAAAATCTAAAAATTATGAAATTATAGAACAAGTTCTCTAAAGATCTGTGCAATATCTCTCTATATTCTTATAATATTACGAAATTTTTATAAGTATGTTCTTTCAGTAATGTTACTTCTCAATCGAATTTATTCTGTTTATCTTTTTGCACAATTTTGCATTCGATGCACTTTCAAAAACTTTGTTTTCTTCCTTAGCTAACGACGTAAAGAAAATTGACGAATTCTTAGTTATCTCACAATCAATGTGCGGCGATGCTCACATGTTACTGTCAGGTTTAAGGTCAAGCAAAGAACGCCATTTTCCGGCATTGGCCCTGTGACGGACGTAAGAGGATTAAGCCCGTTTTCTTCCCGCCGGATTTGGTGCGCCGTACCAGATGCTACTGTCGACTACTTGCCGTTTGTTCCGTTTTCTTTTATTATTCCACGCGTTTGTCCGCGGAATTAATGCAGATTTTTATTATTCAATTTTATTAGTCTCTTGTAAATCATTGTTAATCCCAAAATTTTATATTTAATTTTATTTTATTCAACTATTTAATATTACATATAAAATGTTTTACTTTATTAATGAAGTTATATAAAAAGTAAATTTCTCTTCTTCTCTCTTATATGTTCTCTCATTTTATTCGTGTTAGATTTAATTACAAGAGAGATAATAATACAATATAAGAAAATTAGCAGTTGCGCAAAAACCTAATCTTGTAAGTATTTCAAGTATTTAATTCCGCACAAATCTCGGACATTAACTTTGTGGCACGTTTGCATCCTAACTGAATATTTATGAGATATTATGTTCTCGATGTTTTACGTGTTCGACTTTACGGTCCACCGCATTAAGATGATCTTTCTTATTTTACTTTAAAAGCGAAGAAGAAGATAAAATCAGATTAAAGTTTTCGTAGTACGAAGAAATCGATACATACCAAACTCCGCAATGAGACGGCGTTCTCTAAACTTATTCAAGGATTATTAAATGGGATTAAATGCGCAAAAAAAAAAAAAAATTAAAACTTACTCTAATATCTCGGATTATGTCGACGCCAAGAGGAGATCATTTTGCATCGTTTTATCGTCTTATCGCTTCAAAGCAATTTGCGCATAAGAATATATATAAAAATTTCAATCATTTAAAATTACTTGCTATACTTACAACGTGTGCTATTCGATGTGGCGTTTTGGCGCAATATTCGACCTGGAACAAGAAAAAGAACTTATAAATATGATAATTCTTTATAAATATGATAATTCTTTAACACAATCATGTATATACTCAAAATATTATCTCTTCTCTAACAATAACAGTTACAATGAGTAAAGAGAAAGGAGAATATGAAAATTATATTTTAAATTTAGTCAAATGTTCTTAAGAAGCTCGCAAGAGTGATTTTAATTTGCATAACTCAGACGTGTCTGACTTTATGCCAGTTTTCCGAAATAGTGGCACAACCCATGATCTCTCTCTTTCTCTCTCTCTTGCATGCGTCTTGCACAGAATTTAGATTAAATTTAGAGAACGCGTGAGAGCACGAGTCACGTTATCAGACGCTGGTTTATTGAAAAAGATGAATCATGTATATCTGTCGCGGTGACTGACCGACTAACCGACCGGGTTTCAAAGATCTCCTCGTCGTTTCGCATGCAGTGTTCAATAAAGCGTTCAAAGCCCGATGAAAGCCGTGGGATTTCGGGACGCGCATGGGTCTATGGAATGTAAATTGCGTACACGCGGGCACGAGAATCGATTCGAAAATTGCATAAGAATTTTATTGCGCGCTTCTCACGTAGTTTTGAACATCCCTCGCGTTTGACTCGCGCTCCGTCGCTATAAAATCGCGTCTCTCGCAAAAGAAAGTAATTAAAGCGCTGTTTTATCCGCGCGCTTGGATACGTGCGCGATACGGGAGAATGCAGTTTTCGTTGCAGCTGCGCCGAATCGACAACGGGAAACGCAGTTAGCAGTATCGTACGTGACGTGCGATTTTCGCGCACGGAAACGTGTTTGGTTGCGTCTGCGCCAGTTAATTACGAGCCCGATATAGCGCCGCAACGAAAATAACCGGCGGCTTCTACACCGGACGGTTTTCGCCAGCGGAAAATGTTGCGGGGTTGTGTTTGCGTTAACAACGTGCGCGCCAGGAAATCACGATTATTATTTCCTAAATGCGCTATACCGTCGCATATATCGCGAGCGGGTAGATACCTAGTATTTGCCGAATATTTGCCGCCGGTATACGTAATTGCAGCTCCCGCTTTTGCGTTCTGCGCGCGAACGATGCGCTTTCGACTCTCTCTCCGTGTTGATTGTGCAAGTTAATATGTAACGCAATTACATTCCGACGGGAATGTAAAAATGGGAAAAAATGTGCGCACTGTGTTTTATCTCAGTAGATTTTACTAAAGATTGTTAATTCAGAACGAACTAATTCAAGTTCTGGAGAAGAAAAAAAGTTATTCGAAAGTTATACAACATGTGAGTTTTCACATGCCATCGCTTTCTTATAGTTTTAATTCGTTTGACGCGAGTTCGGCGTAGTGATTAAACCAAGTCAATAGACGAAAGAACTGCAAACGAAAATCGGATCAATCAATCGAAACCACCCCGTCGAATAGGGATAGCGCTATAAATTCTATCTCTCGAATTTCAGCGAGAGTCTGGATGCAACTACCGACGAAACTGCAACTGCAAACCGACTGTAATTGGAAGAGCGCGTACATGTGAAGTCATTGCATGTATAAAAGTTATCGCGCACAGAGAGTGAGAGAGACTGTAATCGAAATCGAAAACCTTAGGGTGTCGCCGACGTTTACGGGTTTACATATTAGACGCGCGTCGAAACGTACATTTTAATCAAATTTCGCCTTTACCTTCATTTTGCGCGTAGATATTTCCAAATGACATATATTAGAAACATTTAAGCGTGCGCGCAAATTAGCCGTCATCAAAAGGCACGGTAATGCCTCGCGCCAAGTTCACGCGCAATGAAGAAGTTGCGCGCTATTTGTTAAGTCTTTAACAAAATAAATTTTTTATGGAATATTAAAAATTTAACGTAAATCGCATCGATACAAAATATTTGTTGCAATAGTACGTAGTACTACTATATTAAATAGCGTTTTGAGCAGGAATAAGATTTGACTATGCAAACATCATAATATCGCATATCGATATGTATCGCATATCGATATATATCGCATATCGATATATATCACATATCGATATATATCGCATATCGATATATATCGCATATCGATATATATCGCATATCGATATATCGATCTTCTTTTTGTTTTTAATTGC
>QVNW01000591.1:0-49295 GCA_014825475.1 Pseudomyrmex flavicornis
CTAACCGACTGCATATTGACTGGTTAGGTTAGGTTAGATTGAATTAAATTCATATCTAGAACAGTTAAATTCACATCTTAATCAATTAGGTTGACATCCTGACTACTCAACATGTGAACCTAACCCACCTAGATATGAACCTAACCACTGAGATTGTCAACCTAACCGGTCTAAATGTGAACCTAACCGATCTAGATGTGAATCTAACCGATCGCATCTTGACCGGCTAAGTTCACATTTTGAGTGATCAGGTAGTCAACTTAACCAGTCAGGATGTGAACCTAACCGACCTAGATATGAGCCGGGCCGGTCAATATGTGAACTTAACCGATCATGATGAGAACTTAACCAGGCAATATGTGTATCTAACTGGTCAATATATGTACCTAGCCGTAGCAGACCTAAATATGAACTTAATTTTAATATAAATGCGAATATGTTTTTGTGATAAAGGTGAAGCTAACTTAATATAGGTGTCTGAATACACGCGAGACGCAAAAACGTACTTAAAGTGTAAACCCTTGAAAGAGAAGTGCGTTTCCACGATTCCCGTGGTTTTGACGCGCGTTCGGAGAACATCCTGCTGCGTAGGGATGTAATTAGGCTGCGCTATGCGGTCAAGTGCGTTAAGATAGTACGCCGCCGAGTCGTTGAGCTGGTATTCCCTGCTACGTGTGAAACAGAGCTGCACGCCGGCGTCCTGCCATAATCGCTTCATTAATAGCGCCAGTTCCCCGGTTAGTTCGCCTTCCTCCGCCGCCGATGCTAGGGTGAAAAATTGCCGCGCCATATCCTACAACACAAGGCCGATTACCTAATGCCAGTAGGCCACGCGGAAGTGCAATTGATAACAAGTGACATTAAATTGCTGCTGCAGGTTTATCTTTTGTATTGCTCTATCGCAAACGTATATATTAACGTTGTTACGATGCGAGCGGTTTGAAAAAAGAAAAGAGAGAAAAACAGTTACTTTAATTGCGCTCACCGCTTTATTAGGATCCGCAAAGTCGATTCTGAGGTCTCCCATGGCTCTGATTATCGCCATTAGACTCTGTATCGTGTTGCTGTACACTACGGGTTTGTATTGCTCGCATTCTTCTTTACTGTAGCCGGTTTCGTGAATGATTTTCATCTGTTTCACTATCGTCGACTTGCCAGACTCGCCAGCACCTTGAAGTTCAATCGATTAAGTGAAGCATAAAATGCATTTTATTATTATGCAAGTCAAATTAGAAATTGCGCAATAGTAAATTATTCAAATTGCATTAGTAGTTTTGTTTTTAACCGTGATTGCAATTACTAAATATCATAAACATAATTAAATATCGCCACTTGCGAGTGTTACATCGCAGAATTTGCAATTTGACAACAACAATTGAAATCACCGTCACGTTGTTGCATCGGCAATGCCTTCGTTAGGAGCGATGAGTCTCACGGCTTCGATGCAACAAACTCTAATCGATGCAAATGTATGCAAAATCTTTTAAACCGATACATTCTCACTTGAGACGTGGATGACAGATGATGTGATACGTAACACACATTACAATTGGATCCAATTAACTGATTGATCATCACGGCGTTTTTAGCCGAGGTCCGATCAATTGATTCGCGCTCTCCCGCTAGACGATCATCTGAGAAAAGAGAAGTTCCCCGTTGTCGAGGAAGAAACGTTAGATTTTCCCGTAAGCGAGACGAAGATAATAACTCGCGCGCGCGTCTCCCAAAGAGACGTAATCTCGTGATTCACACGCGGTCGCCGATGATTCAAGTTTCCCGTAACGCACCACGCGTGCTTTACATCCGCATTGTTTCCAGTCAAAATTCGTCATTAAAACGGACTAAAATTGTTCGCGCGCGTTGCGAGATACGACGATGTACATTATAAATCCATCAAATGCAAATTAAGCGCGTCGATATGTTGAAAACCTGTTCGTTTTGAACAACAATAAATTAGTGTCATGTAATTAATATCAAATTATAATTGTTTTACAGATACATAAAACATTAATGCCGCTCGTCTGGAATTCGTATCGCAATTTAATTAAAAGCTGCATTTTAAACAAATTACGGGACGTATAATTACGGGATTAAAACCGTCTATTCTTCCGCCTTCGACGTTTTAATTACACGAATTTAAAAATTACCGTTAGGATGAGGTGTTCCCGAGAATGACGAGTTTCCGTCATTCTGTACAATTTGTTTTCTTTTTCCAATAAATTTTCTCGTAAATAAATCGATCGCGGAACGAAAACGCAAACGGTGAACGAACCGCGGGCCGCGATTTCGCGCGAGTGAATTACGGCACGTTCTACCGTAGAAGGAACGTGTAGAACGTGACACACACAACTCGCGCGGCCGAGGAGCGCAAGAAAGGACACCAAGGAGAGTTTGCGCAACCGAAAGCATATTATCCGAAAGATATCTCGCGCGTTGCGCGAGAGATGTGTTAGGAAAGCGCGCTCGTTCCCCTTAAATTCGAGACGGCGCCAACGATTAAAAACCGCATCATTAGCTCTCCTTCCTTTCCCTTCCCCCGTGTTGACTCCTCCGGAAAGAGGAAGTGGAGTTCAACGTTCCTTTTGATTCTTTACAATATCAAGGAATAAAATCTGCCTCTGCAAAAAAAAAAAAAAGTAGATGAAGAAGAAGCGACTGAACAATTCGAATTTAGGATAAGATTTTCTACGGGTCTTTATCGTCAACGTGTGCGTGTGCTTTCTCGTGCTTGCAGCAGCAGGATGTACAGAGAAGCACACGAGTTGGAAACGTCAAGTTTCACGTCAAAGTTTCGAGAATTCTCTCAGGCCGCGGGCTTGATACATGTGCGAAACCTGAAAATTATAGAAAACAATAGGCAGATAAGATCGAACGACAGGTAGATCCGCTACTACGGCAACACTTGTTGCTTTCCGCGGTTCGAATGACATAAGAAACGATGACGGGAGAGAAAAAAAAGATAGGAGAGAAGAACGGGGAAAAGAAGGCGCGGAAAGTGCAAGTACATACACGTCTACGAGCACAAACACGCAAAGTTTGTTACCGCGGCCGCCTTCGGGAGGCGTTCGAGAACGCACGAGACGAGACGGAGAGAGAGCGGAAGGAAGGAGAAAAATCCTGGGCGCGTCGTCAAAAATCGAGCAGGGAGAGAAAGAACGGGAATTGCATTTTGTCGCGAATGGTCCGCGATGATCTCAAAGACGAAAAATCAGACCACGGCGATGATTGTTGCGGGTAATATCGGGTAGAAAGAACATTTACCGAGCAGCAGAAGCTTGACTTCGCTGGCGGCGCGCTCGCCATCAGCGCGGAGGTCCTTGTCGATCTTCTTGGACCGTTCGGCGGCCTCCTTCTCGCCGGTGGTGCTCACGGCGCAGCCCATCCCGCGCCTACGCCGGTGACGATCTTCTCAGCACGTCGTGGTGACGGTCCAGACCAACGATGATGATTAATGATGATGATGATGGTTGCCGACGTGACCCGATATCACCGGTTAACGAGCACCATGCACCACGTATTGTGTGTTTCACAGTATCGCACCGAGTTCAAGCAACCGCCACCGTTGCCGCCGCCTCCTGACACTTGTTGCACGGACGACGTCGTGTGGGAACCGCCCGCACGCGGTCGCGCTCGCACACACTCACGTGCACTCTCGCTCGCGCCTCACACACAAACCAACGCACACACACTCACCAGAGTTCGCGCACGCAGCTGCGCGACTGCGTTTCGCGGCGTCGCGGCGTTCCCGGCGTCCCGACCGGATTCAAGTCCCTCGAAGGCGGTGACGGAAACGCGCACGAGATTTCGGCCGAGAACAGAAGCCCGAGCGAAGAAGAGAGAACTCGACCGGTAGAAAAAGATCGTCCACTTTCTCGCTGTGTACCCGACAAACACCAGCGCTTCTGTGTCTCGCTGCTAGTCGCTACTCGTCGCACAGTGTGCATAGCACGGTGATTTGAGTCGACGGAACCGAACGAAGTTGTCGACAATCGCGCACGCGATTCGTCGAGTTATTTCAACTCGCGACCAATCGAAGCGCGCGACGCCACTGTCTCGTCCACTAATGCGCCTCGCTCGCGACCTGGCGGTCGATTCGTTTGACTCCTTCAAACTTGAGATATGAAATTGATACAAGTGAGTTGCTATAGTTTCTTTTTATGTAAATATTCTACCAATTTTCAACTTTCTCCTCGTTTCAGGATGACAATCGACTCTTCGGGTTTATGTTAAATGCATAAAACTGATGTGTGTTTGATGCGCGCGTGATTACGACTGGATTCCAATGTCGCCGTCAGTGAACATCTGTGAGTCTACAATACACGTGACGTGAACTATGGATTTTCATTACTCGCCATGAATATCGGTACGCAGTCTTTGTCTTGCTCGAGTTTGTTGCACCAACAGAAATTATAAGTCCGGCTGCAATACGTGCATTATGCGGTAACACGATTTTGTGATTGGATGTTGGTAATCAGAGTCCTGTGCGATGACGCGATGACCTATATCTCGAGTTTTATTTTGATCAATGTTTCAAAGTTCAAATGTGATTTCAAGTTTTAAAAATGCGATCAAAAATAAGAAAGAGTCTTTGTCTACTTGTCTAGTTTACAGTTTTTTTCTATTGTCACTTGTGTGCGCTGTTCACATCAGAGGTTTCAGATTTATAATTTGTCTCTTATAAGATTTAAAATGAATTTCAAACGGTGAGGACATATTGTTTGACATAAAAAGATGTAAAATAAATCAGGAAGTTATACTTGCGGTTAAATTTAATGGAGCAATTATGCAATTAAAATAAAACTCACAAAAAGAATATGATAAGAAACATTGACGATAATTGCTGGTTCCTGTTTTAAAAAATCGACATTTTATTTTGTTAAGAGATGATTTTCATCATCGTTTTGCAACATAAAGTCACAGAGGATCAACAGCGTGTAACAATTTCCATGCTTCTGCCTCGAACTAATTTGATTCAATTGCCGGAGCAATCTATTTATAAAGTACATTAACGTAGGTAAGTTAATTTCCCTTTTTTGTATGCACACGCAATATTTTAAATATGACTTGCGAAATGATACAATTTTTTTCAACAGGTTCGCGTGCGAATCTTTAAGCAGTCGGGAATACTAATTAAATAATTATGAAATAATAACAGTTAACGCGACATTAAGAAAATGTCGTCTCTCCTCGGTGCGTCGAACTATAAGTTGCAAGACTACACATTATTTGCACACACACGTGTGCACAACACGCATATATGCGCTTTGTCATGGTACGTTGACATTTTATGGGTTTCGCGCTTCTCTCATATTGTGTCCGTACGGAGATATACCTAACGCAAAAATGCCGCGCGTGGCAAAGGAGATCGTAGACACGTCACGACACAAAAACAAGTATCAAAAGTGAAACTTACCAAACCTGTCCTTAATTTCTATTCTCCCCTCTGACAAGATCTCCTGATATATATATGTACTTATATAGAAATATATATATATCAAGGAATATATTTCAAGTATGAGTATGTGTACATATAGTGTACACACACACACATGTAATATACGAATAATACACGTGTATGTAATTAGTCATGATAATTAGAATGATGCTCATTTCACGCATTCTTGTATCAAAGTGTTTTACTGTGCGTTTAGAGTCTCGTTACTACAATTAAGAGTCTCATTACAACAATTCATTGTGAATCTGTTAATTGAATAAAAGATATAGTTTTGCAGATATTGTTTTATTTATAAAAAAAAAATAGATTCTTAAATTTCTGAAGATTATTGTCTCAAAATCTACCTATTTCGGTCAAAATCCACTTCGATTTGTGACTTTATTTTCGATTTTCAATTATTACGTTTTGTGTGCGTGTGATACATTTGTGTTCGCTCGGTATATTATTGATTCATACATGAGCGGTGTATTTACATTCATCACACACTCATGCCTGTTTGTATAATAGTCCTATAAGGTATCTGTATCAAGAGAAGGTCGCGCGCAAGAATATCGCAAACCGTTTCCGAAATTTTGAACTCAATGTGCGCACGGCCTTTGCCGTGGACGGACTCGTGGTCCCCGGAACGTTGTAATTGTAACACACACAGAATCATGAATTCCTTCATTATCTTTGTAAGTTTCTTTTCCTTCATTGTGCAAGTGAACGAACAACGGAACGAAATACGCACGTGTTATTTTTTCTTCAATTTAACGTTCACATTCTGTTGTAGTTGGCGAGCATCGTCCTCTTGCAGTTAGTTCCCGCGCACGCCGAGCTGAACGAATATCTGAACGAAAAACTGCGGCAGTCTAAGAAAGAACTCATCAAGATTCACATCCAGGAAACATCGCCAGGTAAACTCACTCTCTTATTTCGATCCAAATGGCAAATTACATGTACATTTTTTCAAGAAATTCCTCTGCGAAGTGATCGAAACAATTCGACTGTTCTCCTTGTTTTTCGTGAAAATAATGCCGGCAGGCAGGAGTAAATTTAATTTTATAAAGTAAAAACGCTTTCTATTTTTAGTAGAAGACAAATCATATGAACTACACTGGAACAGATTATGGCGGATGCCTCTAACGAGCGAGTATCAGCCGTTCACGATAAGCATGTTCGACGGGATATTTGTTCTCGACGGCAATCGAGTGATGGCACCCTCTTTTAACGAGACCTCTTGGAACCAGACCCGCGAACCGTTGCGCCAAATTGATCAGATTGGAGGATTTCTCTCAATTAAATTCATCAGGGTACGAATTGCGTAACTTCTGACGTTCAGGAAAAAAATCTTCAATTTAATTTACATGCGCGATTTAAACGATAAACTCCATACTAATTGCAGAGCATTGTGTGGAAGGACAGCGCCTATCTGTTAATATGCTACACGCCCGCTCTGTGCAGCCTTCACACGAGGACGCCGCAGGAATCGCTGCGGTTTCGCCAGACTATCGGATACAAAGAGATTTCCGTGGACGCGACGTTTTTCACACAAGCCGATCAGCTTTATCTGGTCATCGTTAATAATGCCGACAAGTTTTCCGTACCGTCCGTGTAAGTTTCGCATATATTTGCTATTTGATACAAGATCTTTAAACTTTTTATCAATATATAAAAAGTTTTTAATTAAAATCTCTAAAAGTTTTACTAAAAATGTATTGTTTTACATTTTTATTCTTGCTCGATTCTCCATCGGAACGATGCAGAATCTATCGGTGGAGCGGCACGTACATGGACGTCGTTGACGAAGTGATGACGATCGGCGCAACGTCGGTCACCGCTTTCGAACACCGGCAATCGACGATCATCGTGTTCGCGCAGAGTAATGACGAGAATCCGCGCGTCGGTTCCGAGGTGTACGAGTTCAAGGACAACCACATCGTGAGGATACAATTTCTGGCGACCGCGCGACAGACTTCAATGCATCGTTACGTTCACGGCGACTTCAACTTTGTGCTGATGGTAAACGAGTTAGGACCGAGCGTTGTGTTCTGCTGGGACGGTTTGTACATTTCTTTTGAAGATAAGTTCTCTCACGACATATTAAAAAAAAATGGAACAGTGACTGAAGCGCGCATCTTGTGCTCCAGGACGAGAGCTGTTAGATTGGTTTAGTCTTCGTGAAATTGAGCCTCACAGTCTGATAAGCATCTTTCACATGGACGGCGATACTTTCGTGGTGGTGGCTCACAATGTAAGAGTAACAAAAAAGATAAACAAATATTGGAACTAAATCAAGGCGTGGTAATATTGTGTCAAATGATTTTACAGAATATCGTCCAGCTGTTTAAGTTTCACAGCACGTTCGATTGGAAGAGTGAAGATACTAAACGATTGAAAGATGAGCAAAAGATAGTCGACTTGGCGGTGTCGGTGAACAATTGCACGATGTCTGTGATATTGATTGTTCAGGAGAAAGACACGTTCTTCGTGGAACACTGGGAGGCTAAAATAACTTCGATACCAAGCAGTAAATAGTTGCAACTATATATATATACATATCTGTGTATAATTTATTTTTAGATAGAAAAAAAATTGTGTATAACTTTGATTGTAGAAGATACTTCTAAAATCGCAAACAGAAAATGCTTGTTGGATCTGATCGAGGCGTTGCACGCAAGAATGCCAGCCATAAGAGAAGCCGAAGCGTCCCACAAGTTTCTCTTGCCGTCCGCAAAGAACGTAACGATCTCGGAACCCTTGAAGCTTGACAATTTGACCTTGAAGTCTGGTACGGCGAGGAGCATCGAGATCGCGACCGAAGAAGACATCTTGCCTCCTCATCAGATTGAGAAAGCTCTGGACGAGTTCGCTTTTATGATCCGCGACATCGAAGCAAAAGGACAGTTGATATTGAAGAACAAAACCAAAGTAATTTATAATATATTAAACAAGATGATGCAGGACACTGTTACACTTGGCGACGTGTATTTGGAAGAACTGATGATCGACCAAATGACGGTGTATAACGTGAACGACATGCAACAGGAGAAGTCTGTCCTCGCGAAGAACTTTACAGATTCGTTGTGTACGGACGAACTTACCGTGCGGAACCTTCAAGTTGATTCGCTCTGCGGAATACCGTGGCAATGTAAGTTGGACCGAGCAATTTCTTTATCTGATTGTTTGATATTTTTGCATGAGTTTGCATGTGAATCGTCTTGAATCGATTCGTTACAGACTGGACATTACGAACTAACGGAGAAATCGCACTCGCCATCGCAAACAGCTCCGTTGAATATTCGAACGACGCTGTTGTAGTGCATTCCGATCTGACGATACCTCACTTGAGAATCAGAAGTTTAAACGGAACAATTGTTAATGAATTAATGAACGATCTGTTCATCGTTAATCGTTCTCAGAAGATTAATGGTTGAGTATAGCAACGTAGTTAACTATTTTAACTGTGCAAGACTTGATAAAAAGTTTTAATTCTTATTGCTTTATTGCAATTTTGTTGTAGGTACAATCACGTATATAAACACGCTGCAAATTACAAATCTTTCGACATCCACGTTGAACGGTGTTTCCGCTGATCAAATCATGACGAGAACAACGAATCAAAGCTTCGATGATTTCTACATAAGAATACTGGACATAGTTAATTTGCACGCGGACACAATTAACGGAGTGCCGGTCGAGGAAGCTGCGCGAAAGTCTCAGGAAAATATTATTATTAAAAGTAAACAGCATACTAATTTAGTACAATTTTATAATTGTATTTAATAATTAGAATTAATATGTAAAGAAATTTCGTATTTTGTTTAGCTCCTGTGCATCTGGCAAATCTTCGTGTCACTGAGAATCTTATAGTTGATACAAATGCGTCGCAGATACTAACATCCGACCTGCGACCACTTCAGATTTACAAGAATGTCACATTAATGGGTGATCTCCATCTTCGCAACATCAGAATTGGCAATACAGCGACGCTTTATGTGAAAGATATTCCGATAAATGTAACCGACATATTCGACAACTTCTGGACAAAGTCCAGCGATCAAACGATCACAGAGGAAATCACCTTCGAAGAGGGTGTAACCATCAACAGTCTCAACACGAAGTATCTGAACGGCTTCGAAGAGAGCGACTTCTTATATACTACCGCGAAGGAGATTCCGAGTGAGTTCACCAACTTGCATTTCGAGAATCTTTACGTCGACGAGTTTTTCCGCGAAAGCGAGCCCAATGTCAGCTTCTTCCAAGTCGAAACGAACTTGATAACAATCCGAGAAAAAATGTACGTAGAAAAACTCGCAGCAACGGATATTGTTATGCTCACTTTCAACGGTATCGATGTAGACGACATCATGAATGAGACTTCAGCGACTTGCGCGGAAATAACAGAATTTCACACTATTCGCGCGCGTCAAGTGTTCGTCGACAATCTTAACGTTCGTTTTCTCAATGATCGTGAGGTTCTCTTTGGAAACGAACTTCGCGTCGAGGATTCGCTGCTTGTAGACACCTTGAAGACGTCAAAATTCCATGTACAAAGCTTGGAAGTGGAACAATTAAATAGAATCAAGATGGATCTTTTGACGAAGGTGAAAGATCGATTAGGGATCGATATGGACGATATCATCATTGACGGGGATTTGACGGTGAAGAACCTGACAGTCGCTCAAGTGAATGGACAATCGACCGAGAGTTTTTTGCACGAATTGGCGCAAAATGATATCGTGATGATATCGGAGAAAAACATCGAAAATTTAATTGTTCAAAACATAACGTTGGAGTCTCTTCAGGGACAGAAATTGGACGATCTGATCGCCAGTGTTCTGTCAAAATCGAAAGATCAAACGGTACCGGGACGCTTCTCGGCTCATGTTGTCACTTCCAACAATGTCGCATTGAATTTCATCAATAAGAAGAACGCTTCGGAACTGATATGGGTAGACACGCCTTTTGTGATTACGGGAAATGTGACGTTCTCTGATTTGGTCGTCGAGGGCGATGTAATTACTTCGAAGATGAACGGACGCCAAGTGGACGAGGTAAAAATTAAAAAGAAAGACATTTATATAAGAGCGTTAAGAAAGTGTGTAATAAAACCAATTATTTTTGTAATTTGTATTGTTTGTAATAATTATTATTCACCATCTTATCAACTTTATTATCTTACAGTTATATAAGAGCCTCTTATTCATTCCCACGAAAAACATCGATTTCCTGAAAGTGAACGGGAGTCTTTCCTGGGACGTGCCCTCGACCAATTCTGCCTCTGTATCTTACCTGTTAGAGAACGCCGTGACCAAAGACGGGGACCAAATAATCAAGGGCAAAGTGAATTTCACAGAGGACGTTCACGCTTGGGCGGTCACGGGTTCGTTCAACGAGATCGACCAAATTCGAAGTGTAATATCAGACGCCGTGATCGACAACGAAGAGCTCATCGAGATCGCCGGAAATAAATTCTTCGAGAACGACTTTGTCGCGAATAGTTTGACGGTAAACGACGACCTGGGCTTCGCCAAGATCAACGACGTGAATATTCTCGAGTTCAATGACTCGATTGTCAGAAAGAATCGCGAGGACGCGATTGTCGGTCCGTTGATATTCCGCACGGACGTCACGATCGAAAAGCTTCGCGTGAACGACGTCGATTTTGACGCATTGGTCAGCACCGCGGTGCGCTCCAACGACGTGATGCCGGACAACATAATCTTCGAAGATCTCACGGTGCGCGGCGAAGTGTATCTCGAGAGGCTGAACGGTATAAACTTCACGGACTTTGCGAGGAACCGCGTCACTCTTAGCGGAAATCACAATGTCATGTGCGACTTGAACTTTAACGGCGTCGTTACGGTAACAGGTAAAAAAAATACGATAATTAAACATATTAAAATTATAATAAAAAATTTCAGAACGTCAATCGGAACTCAACATTGTTTTATTTGCAACATTTCAGGCAATGCGAATGTAAAAAGAATCAACAATATTTTTCCGTCTGACTTTGTTCTTGATAGTGCCGACAAACCGCAGTTGATAAATGATGTGAAAACTTTCGAAGAAGACTTGGTAGTCGACGGAGACGTTACCGCGCCACGAATCAATAACATTAATTTGATGGAGGAACACGACAACGGTGTAAAAAATTATCAGGATGTCGATATCTTTGGCGATCTTGTTAGTATAATTTTGAAGACTTGTAAATTCTTATTCTTTTCATAGCACTAGTAACATTATTGCTTTTCCATCAGATTTTCAAGGCGGACATTCGCATCCGAGGTTTGGTGAACACCTCCGGTTTGGTGAACGGCATGAATATGCGTTCGGCCGTCAACAATTCGAAGACGGTAATAAACGAAACCGTTCAGCAACTGGCTGAACGCTGGAAGACAATCGAAAAGAACATGCAATATATTTCGCGAGTGTCCCGAACTTTGCCCAGCGTCGTTGTTTATCTGGAGACGGATGAAGAACTGATGATACCCGGCAACAACGTCAGCAAGGTAGACGTGGTGTACTTGCCCAATACAGTCAGATTGAACGCGCACAGCGAACAATCAGGAAAGTCCTGCGACCTGCCAGACGACTGTCCGTGTTCTTACGAGACCGTAATCGATCTCACAGACAAAAATGCGTGGCGAAGAAAGCCCGGAGAGATTGTAAGAAACTTCTCCGACGTTAACCTGATATCGAACACCGTTTCGAGCAGCGAGAAATGCACTTCTACGAGAATTGAGGAATTTACTACGATTTTATCGACGAAAAATCTTACAAATATTTCCAAAAACGCTTCTAATAAAATAGAAGGATACTTAAACGACGCCGAGAGATTCACTTACGATGGTACGTACACGCGTGATATTTTATATTTCAGCATGCGTTAAATAGAAAACGAGAGAGAGAGAGAGAGATATGAAGTTAATGCGAAATTTTTCACTCACACAGGCGATGTCTATTTAGTCCTGGCGATATATTACGATAAAGCACGCGCGACGCATCAAACGAACTCCTTGCTTTACAAACTGGATACAGTAACGGGAAACATAACGTTAGTTCAGGAAATTCCTACGGACGGTGCTTGGTCAACTAGGATCTTCGAAATCGATCATCAAATGTTACTTTTGATCGGCTGTGTCGGCGCATCTTCGAAATCTTTGTTATTCAGATTCGATCCCGTAACGCAACAGGTAAAATAATTATTCGATGCGCTACCAATTATTTAATGCGCTATCTTTTGTGTGAAAACATGAATGATTTCCTTTGTATCAAGAAAAATTAACTTCTCCGAAAACTCACATTTTTCCCGACACAGTTCGAAGAACTGAGAACGTTCGCAAGCAGAAGCCGACACGTGCAGAGTCTGTCACAGGAAAAGGATCATTTCGTCTTGCTGGACAATTCTCAGACAAACGCCGTGAATATTTACAAGTACAATGCTACGTCTCGGAATTTCGATTTTTATCAAGGCATTTTTCACGTCCGTCCAGTCATCGGAATCGAGTGCTTCTATACAGATGGTATGACTCAGCCAAAGTGATTAATTAATTACTTTCAACTGTATCTTTGACAATTAACAGTGCAATACATTTACGATTAATTAATTGTTTTTCGAAAATGAATCAGTGTGTCGTTGCTTTTTTCTCACAGAAATTGGCACTAGCGATATGTTCGTGATTGTGACAACGCAGGGTGGACGATTTTATATTTACGAATACATGTTTGCTGGGGTAAGTTCGTGTCTAATCTTTCTCTATTAAAAAAAAAAAAAAAATATGAAATATTTTTTTCCTACCACTAACTACGCGAAAATTTCAATTATTATTTTCAGAAATTCCAAATGAGACTGCAACACACGGTAGACGGATTACAAACGATGGTGCCGTTCTACCACACGAACCGTCATTACATCTTCGCTGGCACGAGCAACAACACCACGATCTTCCGAATTGTCAAACAATTGGCAAACAATTAACGCGAAACAAATTGCAGAGATTATCGTGATGAAGAAAATCTTTGTACATATACATGCATGCGTATGTTTAGGTAATATGTATTTTCAACGTATATTTATTACGTATATTTATAAATGTGTATTATATTGATCGTAAATCGATATACACAGAAAAAAAACCAATGTGATATTACCTACTGCTTGATAACTGCTAGTCAAGACTGTGTCACGCAACACAGCAGTTTGTTGATCATTTTATTATTATTTTAGTTTTTCTATATTTTTTGTTATATAACTTGCGTTGTTATTTTTTTTTTCTTAGTAACGCATTATATGTGATATAGTGTTACATCTTTCTTATATAAGTTCTATAAGTGATATTATAACAACTGTGTATGGGAATAAAACAATTTGTCTGATAAGCAATGTTTCACAGCAGTTTTCATTATCGGACGCGATTTTTATTACTTTCGCGCAACGGAGATATTTAGAACTTACATTCTTTATGTTCAACGAAAGACTTTCGTGAGTCATGACGTAGTCGATAGCGATACAGGCTCGGTCTTATCGTCGCGCGCCGTGTCAGTTGCGCGAGTCAATGAATCAGAGAATTCACGTGTCGCGAACATGTTGTGCACCTCATTTCTGTGCGCGACGACAGACAGGAGATGTGTTACAAGATGAATTGAAATACGCTCGGAGAGAAAACGGAAGTTTCGGTTGAAGTTAAGTTCGCGCGTTTTTATCCTGCGGTTTTTAATCAGAAAATCGTATCGTCCTTCGTTTCCGCGTGTTCTTCGAATCATCACGTACACACGCAACAATATCAGAAACAAGCAAAAACAAGCTTCCGGTAGTGATTTCTTGCAATAGAGCAACATTATCCGTCTTCGTATCCGCGTGAATGTATCGCCTGCGCGTTATTATTGCGTAATTGTTACCGCGAAATCAAATGAATCGCGTTGAATTCTTATAGCACGAGTCTCGAAAAGAGAAAAACGAATTACAAAAAAATTCCACCGGTTAATATAAGACAATAATATCAATATCAGTTTTTTAATAATCTGCCGATACGGAAATCCGGCGGTCTATTTTGAAGTCGGTTGACGGACATCGTTAGGCGATAGCGGACGTTTGCGTGTTGTTGTCGAGATAAATCGCGACAATTAGCATAGGTGAAGTCACTCGATAAACGCGGGAGAAACGCGCGCGTTGTGTGTACCCTGCAGTTTCTTGCACTCTCGCTATACGTATCGATTGATTCGCGACGCGGAAAAAATTCGAATCCTGCGAAAGAAATTGATTGATTGATCAGCCGAAATTTTCACGTTATTTTCTTCACAGGAAGTGTTAAATATCTGCCACTTTTGCACGTGTGTTGTGTCAAATTTTTAATTTTGCATGAAATATCAAAAATTTTAGTTTCAGCGAGATATTTTATTGTTGTCTACAATTTCTCTTGTGTCTCGGTTTAGATCCATACAGAACAAAAACTCCATTAGGTGTCCATTAGACGTCAACACACAGCTCCATATCTAATAGATGTCTAACGAAGGTTTTGTTCTGTGTGTGGGGAGAGAATAATGAAACACGATCTATCGTCCGTGCGCACGCCAATTATTTTCTTTGAAGAAGATAAAAGAGAATTGAGATACTCGGGTGTGTGGCTGCCTGGTTTTCTTTCCGGCTCGACCTTCTCGTAAAATCTGACATAGAACAGCGCCCGAAACTTTGATCGCTTGCGCGTCTGGATCCAAATTGGAAGGCCGCGGTTTAATTGAACCAATTATAGATTGCGATCGCGTGTTAACGATCGAGAATAGCGCTCATCGTGACGATATCTATATGTTGTCGTTGCAACAACGGATATTCTCTTCGAGAGAAGAGCAAATTTCAACATTTCGCGCGGAGGGAAATTTGCAAATACGTGAAACGATGAGAGAATATGTGTCTCACGTTCTTTAAAGCAGACAGAAGGACACAAAACGATGAGGTAGTTGACAGCGTGCGCGACGGTCACGTAAAGAGAGCCGCCGGTAATGACTCGGCGATGACGATGACAATCGCCTGCTCGGCCACTTCACGGAACACGCTCGGGACCGAGAGAATGCGAGATGATTCACCGAATTTGGCGGGAAATACAGATTTCTCACGCGGCCACCGAGTTTTTTCATTATCCTTGATATTATCGCGTGTTGTTCGTGTAAACAATAAAAAAAAAAAAAAAACGTTTAATTGCTTAAAAATTCGGAAAATTGCGCACATAGAAAAATTATTGTTCTCGTCGTTAATAAGATTTTCCCGTTACGTCTCTCGGTCTTCGTGAGGAACCTCGTTCGGAAGACGTGATGACGTAATAAAATATGTACACCTGAGCCGATCTAGCGAGTAACAAAAGCGTCAATACATCAATACATCTTCTCTCCGCGATATATGTGTCGTGTTTGCATTATGCAGCTCGAGGCACACCGCGCGCGCCATTCGATGGTTGCACAATTGCAATATTCTCTCTCAACATGCTATAATTATAGTCGTGTACTCTAGTCAAAACATCATGCGAGTGGTACGTGAATGCTTTTGTTCAAAGCCGCCATCGTTTTTCGCTCCTACGACAATCGTTCGGTCTCTCTGTTTGTTGCACGTACTATCTCACATATGTGCCTTCACCCCAAGTCCACAGTCACATTTTGCGTAAATTGTGTGAGTTTTAGATATCTCTTTTCTTATTTATATTCGGAATTTAGACCCTACGGTCGTAACGCGTCCAAATACCCCAGAAATAAAGTTGCACAAAATATTAAGCTACTCCCGATCCAGCAAAAGATAAAAGAAGGCGCGAGTGAGAAAAGGACCGCGTATACCGCCGGTGATTTGGTGATCGCTAATTTGCCAGAGAGAAGAACGCAACAATTAATTTATCCGAAACATCGGTATAAATTGTGCAAATTTGATGAATAATTCATGATCCACTTCCTTGTTTAATCCGCGTGCGAGATCGAGGCTCATCATCGTCGGATATAAGAATGATTGTGTGGAATGGAATCGCATTTAAAACAACGGAACGAAGTCGTTCCGCCGCTCTATTCCCTCACCGGCTTTATGTGCTCGTCAAAGTCTATTTAACTAAAGTGTCGTCGAAACTTCTTGTCGCGCACTTTCCGAATTACTTGCACTTCATGCGAACAAGACAAAAAAAAAATAAGACGTTTGGTTTAACGAGACAAAAACGAGGACGACACTTGCGCGAGATAATAGAATCAAAGTTCGTGTCTAAGAATATTAACACACAAACGCACACACACACACACACACACACACGGTGTTTAACTGCACCGAGCGATATTTATATATTATGTATTTTGGCAACGATTAACGCAAGTTATGCAAATGCTGTGGTTTTCGCAAATTAACAAGTAGATCTGATGGTTCAAAAGCCACGTGGACAAAAAAAAGTAATTTAATTTCGGACTTTTATTTGGCTTGTAACCGTGTACTTACAATTTTAAATTTTCGAGTCAACAAGTGTATTATTTAACATAATTTAAAACAAAACAAAAATTTAAAAAGAAAGGAGATAAATTGTGGAGTTTTTAATTGCGGGTTTACGCTGGAACGACGGTCGAATTCATGGTGTTGGGAGAGTACTCGTCGCGCTCAGGTGCTTCCCCCCTTTCGTTATGCATAGCGTACTCCGCGAAGAAGTACCGTAGAAACCGTACTTTCCTTTTCCTACTGGGAAATCGTCGTTTCCGATTATATACGTTTGTCAGAAAAAGCCACGAGCGAGGAGAATTCTCTGCTCACTCAAGAAGAGAATTGCAATTCTATAGATTAACAATTCCTGTGTTTCCTCGTTGGACGCCATGATAAAAAAAAAAAAAGAATAACCGCTCTTCGTTATCATAAATACGCCGCGCTGCGAAAAAAAAACTCGCTCGCGTGTGTTTGAGATTCAAGCAACATTTCGGAATAAAAAATCAAAAGATTTCGACAAAACGTTTTTTTCGGACTATTTTAAGCAACCGTGTCACCTCTTCCATTGTGAACTTTCTAAACAGAGATCGCATCTCATACTCACCGGTGTCAAAGAGAATTGCGAAATGCGTGGACGACGTGAGACGTTTCTCGAGGAAGTCGAGAAACGAGTTTGAGATGTAAAGAACATCTAAATCTGCTCTCTTAAACAACATCGAGACAACGATCGGAAGATTCATATGTATATGGCAAGACAAAACGCGCACATGTTTCTCTTCAGGAGAACAATCTTCTTCAAATGAATTTTGAGATCTGATACGTCGAGAGGGGCAATTTTTTATCAACGATAAAATTGCGCGAACGAAATTCGCGCCGATGAGAAATTGTTTATTTATCAAAACGACGCATTACGCGCGTATGTGGCAAGGCTCATCCACGCTTATTTGCGCGTACACTTTTAACCGTGATATCCCTACTACTTTGCTGTCAACCAGCCAGCCGGGGTAGTGTACTAGAACGGATACCTATCTACGTAAGACCAGACCGGCCCGAGAGCAGCTTGCGACAGTTGTTGTTTGGTGGTTCTGAAGGAGTCATCTCGGCCTTGCGCACGACGCCTCTCCTTGCCTTGAAGAAGGAACTTCTTGAAGAAGTTTAAAAAAAAAAAAAAAAAAAAAGACGACTTGTCGAGTTAATCGTTCGAGGGAACCGAGTTTTTGAGGAAAATCTGAGAACAGCAACTGTCAAGAGCATCGTCGAAGAAATTGTCGTGAGAAGAAGCTAGCTAGAAACAAAGCTAGAAAGAAGTAATTAGCACGGACGTTTAGTTGTGACATTTCACGGTAAGTCCGCTCGCTCGACTTCTAATTTTTATTTATTATTTCTTCTCTGTGGCGCGTGTCTTTGTATAAAATTTTTTATTTATAATTTATTTCACGATTTTTATATATATTTGTTCGTTATGCAAATAAAGGAGCTTAGAAAATACGGGAAAAGTAAAAATATTTTGTTACGAGAAGATTATCGAAATTATGTGTGAAAATTATTTGAAATAATGTAACAAAATATGTTAGAGGAGATCTTTGTTTTAGTAATCACTCGCTTAAGATGTTGTATAAAACACACAATGTCTATACTGCAGTCTTGATTTTCTGCAATCGTGTTAGAATCAAGGTTTTTAGGATTCAGGCGCGTTTCTTACTAAATACGTGACGGCCATGCGCGAACATCTCAGCTATTCTCGTTTTTTATCACGTAATTTTCGCGAAGGCTACACGATTGCCCGCGTTATCAACACGTGGACTTCATTGGTGAGCGCGCGAATTATCGATGTACATCGCGGTATTCGTTAGACATTTCGAAATAAAAAAAACAACACACTAAATTTAACCTCGATAAGTGAAAACAATTATCTAACAACAACCACAAATTATTTATTTGCATATACATTATTGGAGAATCGAGTCACGAAGAATCACGAAGTTGTTCAATTAAAGTGAAATTAAATCCTTGACAATCGCGACGATACGCCGAAAAAAAAAAGAAAAAAAAAAGATCGTTCGCATCGGCGTAAAGTGAAACGTCGCCGCGGCGTGGTCGATTGTCGATCGATCCTTTAAAGGGTTCGAGAAATCGTGTCCGCGCTAGAGAGAAAGAAGACGGAAAAAGAGAACAAGTAGAGGGGAAAAATCCTGCGGACACCGTATATGGATTAACGATCTCTCTTTAACAGTTGGCGCTAAATTGCCATTGAGGATCTATATAGCCGAGTGATTTATGCTTCCGAATCGATCGGTCTGCGCTTTCGCGGAATCGAACGACGGAAACCTTCTACCTGAGAAGCAAGCGCGCAAAGAGGAGGGGAAAGTTTTATTGCTGCGGAATAGAATCGCCGATATCGAGATAATCGCTGCGCGAAGGACGGCCGCGCGTCTCTTTTTCTGCCGAATGTAGCGAAGCGTGCGAAAAGGTATTGGAGCGTTGATAGGAAAATATATGATAAAAATCAACGACGGGAATTGTGCAAAAGAAACGGGAACGCCGTCCCACTAGAATTTCAAGGTTTTGTTTTCGATCTGTTAATGCGCATTCGCACGCATTCGTTTCCGCGTGCGAGAGTTCGCGTTGACGAACAATTAATAATTAATAATTAATTAAAAAACCAAGAGAAAGAAAGAGAGTTTCCCGTCGCGCAAAAGAATATGCAATCTGAATTTCATTTATTTTCAATCAAATCGTGCAGTTGCGTGTGATGAAACAATTGTTAATTAAATATCTGATTATAAGATATCTGAATAACCCTGTAACAAAGGTGTGATAAAATATGTAAATTTTAAATTGACGTCTGAATAATTGAATGACACGCTATGGAAGTTTTTAACAAAATTGTTTTTCCCGAGTAAAGTTTCCTCGATTCGCGCGATAACAACGGATAAAGCACACGTAAAGCGTTTCCGTAGCGTTTAACTGAGAGAATTGCCAATGCAAATAATAAATTTTAGCGCGCCGCATATGCGAATTCACGTTCCGCCGAAGTACGCGCGCTTCTAATTACAAATGGAAACGACAGAAAAAGATAATATCTAAACAATATATAAACAAAAAACAATGGAAAATAAAGATTTCGTCTCTTCGAGTTTCGTCACTTCGAATTTCCTGACATTTTCCATGTCGCGCACACGTCCTGCCGTGCTATTAACGTGCGAACGTTTTGCCGCGCTTTTACGAGCCGGCCGGCCGGCCGGAATTCGCTAATCTAGCGAATTACACCACGCGCGGGCCGAAAGCGAAATTAGAAATTGTACACGAGTACATACGTTTTAATTGAACGTGTTGTTGAACCGTCGTCTGAAAATCAAAATCGCGAGTGAGGAAACGAAATCGCGCGGGTTCGCGTGACACGTTAACGAGCGAAACTCTTCTGTTTCGTTTTGGATCCACGTGATTTCGTCACGGCGCAATTTAGCAAATCGACCGGCAGAGAGACGACAAATAGTTTTATAACAGAGTCAGACGGACACACGAAGGAAGAGGAACAATCCCGAGCCGTGACATCATGTGTTCGGATCATCTCGGCTTACGACTTTAGTAACGACGTCTGGCTTTAGTAATTACGTAATCCGTTTGCCAGATGGCTTTTTTTGGAAGAAAAGTCGGTCGTTCCTGATGACGGTTTATGTGACGTTTGATTAAAAAAAAAATAAACGTTTATTCAGAAGAAATAATACCGATAAATTGAGAATAAAGAAAGGAATTTCCATGTAATAAGATAACGACAATCCTCTTATCACTTTACCTTCTCCTCTCTCTCTTTCTTTCTTTCTCTTATACGATTACAGAATTGTTCTCCGATCTCTAACCCATCTGTTGAATCAGTTTGTTCGCATGTCGTTACTAAGTGACCGCGACGCACCTCGGTCTACTTTGATTCTCGCAAAAAAAAAAAAGAATTTTCCTAAAAACAGTTTGGAAACGCAATTGTATTCTTTTTGCTTTTATCTTCGCAAGTTGAGTCGCAGAACAAAGCCTGCTGTTTTTAATTAGAGTGTGTAGGTGACGAGATCGGCTTCAAGCGTGATTAGGTAATTCGAGCCGAATACGCTCTAGGCGAGGATGTAACGATCTGCATGCGTAATGCAGTCGTCTCGTCTTCGTCGCAGCTGCACTCGACTAAAACGCGCGGCCTCGATCCAGATCCGTTGATCGATGGAACCGCTAAACATCGCTAAATTATAGATCGCGTGTTATAGACATTTTGTTTATTCCTACAAAAAGCGCCGGTAGTTTTACATTTCATGCAATTATTTTATTTAAGAAAAATGATTTTATGTATTGCTTTCTTATTGTGATTTTTTGTATTCTTTTCTCTTGTATCTCGTTTTATGTCTTACCTGTACTATCGCATGTCGAACGTAGATGGTGGACCTGAAGAGCGCTCTGGGCGCTAACGAACTCACCGACAAGAAGGCCGGCCTTCCCCGCGCCTTCCTGGCAGAGTTTCTCGGCACTATGCTGCTCAACTTCTTCGGCTGCGGTTCCGTAGTGACCGGAAGCGTGGTCGCCATCAGTTTAGCGTTCGGTCTGACGGTTGCGACCGTAATTCAAGGAATAGGTCACGTTTCCGGCGGTCATGTCAACCCGGCAGTCACATTCGGTCTTATTGTCGTCGGCAAGGTAAGCTAATAAAGCTCGTTTAGTCTGTCGAAAAATTAATTGGCTTTGTGAGACACGAATTTTGAAAGATTTTTGAGTTTTCTCGACGTTCCAAGTTGGATTTTCGCGTTGTGAAACTAACTATGTGTAAGAATGTGTAAAGTAAGAATTTTTTCCGTTTTAAATGAAATTTACATCCGACTGAAAAACTCGCAAGATCAATTGTCTGGCTGTAAAAAGCAGAATTGTCTGAAGGAACAAAATCGACAGTTACAGTTTGTTGTTGAGATTAAATATTTAGTGCGCATCAACTGATGATTAACATGAAATCAAATAAAATAATCGTATTTTCGATCGTCTTTATCTTATCTTCAATTGATCTCGGAACTTTCCTCGTCCATTCCTTAATGATTTAATTGCGACCGATCGGGCTCCGGTTTTTTTTCGCAGGTGCCGATTATCAGAGGCATTCTGTACGTCGTGGCGCAGTGCGCGGGCGCTATAGCGGGCTCGGCTATACTGAGAGCACTCTCGCCCGAGACGATGGAAACTGTGCTGGGCGTAGTGAAGCTCTCCGAAGGCATCACTCCCGTTCAAGGATTCGGAGTGGAATTCTTGCTCGCGTTTATCCTCGTGCTGGTGGTTTGTGGCGCGTGCGACGCCGCTAAACCGGACAGCAAGGGCGTCGCGCCCCTTATAATCGGTCTGGCTGTCACCGTTGGCCATATCGTTGGCGTAAGTGTCTCGAGAATTAAAAAAAAAAAAAAAAAAAAAAAATAATATACGTGTTTGTCAAATCAGTATCTACTTGATAAAGATAAATTTGTAATAATTAGATACCGCGTACGGGCGCCGGAATGAATCCAGCGCGTTCCCTCGGCAGCGCGGTGGTGATGAACGGCTTCCACGATCACTGGCTTTACTGGGTGGGCCCGATTCTTGGCGGAATCGCAGGCGCGCTCGTCTACGTGCACGCGGTCGGTCCCGCGAAGGAACCAGAAATGCCCGCCAAAACTTACGCCTCCGTTGCTACCGAGGAAAAGGAGGTATTTTACACCACCAAAATTTGAGACCATTCTCTTTCAGACACACAAATACTTATCAAAATTTTTGGTGAATTTAATTTCCCGTTAGGCAAATGTAATTTGTTGCGATCCATGTTGTTGAGTAAACAAAAAATTAAATATTACATTCTTTTTTCTAAAATTAAAGATTTTTGTTTGTAATGTGATTTACGTCTGAAAAAGTGGTCTTTTCACATATAGTTTCTAGATACGCTTATAATGTAAGTCTGACATCTTCCTGCATGAACGAAGATTTAATCCGCTTGAAAAAAAAAAATCGCTCTGTCTATCGATACAATAACTTCCTAACTTTCTACTTTCTAAAATCTTTCAATAATTTTCTTGGCGACGGTAGGTTTCTTTATCATCTTTCAAAACTCAAAATATCTCGATAAATAAACGCGTGCATGCTGGTAACGCATGATCGTAATGAAATTACAGTCTTGCAAATCCGAAAAGTACTTTCGCACCAAAATTGTTTTCTCGCATAATCTAATTATGTTTACTTTTTCGAATCTGAATCTGAGAGATCTAAGACCACGATCGTCTGTGTTTCCGCAGAGGTTCGAGTACATTGACAGCGGACGCGGCGGGCTTTGAGATAAGAAGATGATCAGGCATGCAAGAGCGATCTAGCGACTTGCTAATAAAGTAGAAAAATATCCTGCAAGAATAAACAAAACAAAAAAACAAAAAAAAATTATAAAAACATAATTGTGACAATAAACACATTTTTCTTACAGCTGCAGACTCTTTCCGGCAAGAGAAACATCAGTCACGCTTGAGACTAATTATAACCGAACTTTCAATCATCTTATGCAGCAAAACACTTTGCGAAGAAAAATTCCTTTGTTTTCAATATCCAATATAAATTTTCCATCGCAAAGTGTTTTGCTAATGTCACGTGCATTCACGACGCAAATGCGTAGATCGCGATGCATTTTAATAACATTTTAACGATCGATCAAATACCTGGCTGAATTCCCACCGCGCTTTTAATTCATTAAAACGCACACGCGCTTTCAATTTAATTAAAACACTACGCAATTTGCTTACAATATCGCGCGCGTTATATTATATTTTCTGACGGTTACTTAATTAGTAAGACTGAACATGCAAACAAGTTTTTGCAGTTTTTGTTTTTTCTTTTCAAGATTATTAATATAATTTACTTTAATTATTTATTTGTATACTCGCGTGACTGTTTTTTTTTTTTTATCAGTGTTTTACAATCAGATCATTGGAAACGCGTCGTCACAAGAAATTATCCGATATTGTTTACATCTTGTGTTTGTTATCGCGAGAGACTCTCTAAACCTGTATGAATATATTTGCGTGCATGCGCAAGAACTAATAATTTTATTTAACGTCGCTAATTGCGCAAAAAAAAACTGCAACTAATTTTCTAGAGTAATCATGACGTCAACCACGTGTACACATCACGCGTCTCTTCGCAATAAAATATATATGCATTTCTTCGACAAGTAGATGTGTAGCGTTACCGTAACAAACTATATTTATGTAATAATAATACAGATTACATATATATCTTCATATGTATATATATATATATTATATAATATGCTAAACGTTTGTAATATTGTACGAAATAAAGTCTAAGTTTTTATACAAGAGTAAATATCCAATCATTACTTCTGGACTCTCCCATTACACACGTATCTACGTATGTTAATTAAATTTATCATTTTATAAAATCGTTCTTCTTACCGCGTCTCTCAAATCGTATTGATTCAAATATTTTTACTTAGAAAAAAACAAAAAGAACGAGAGAATGTGTTAAATAAAGAAGGACAAGGGAGACAATAAACGCACCATCTACGGTTTTTTTACACTTATTACACATATCATAGTGTGCATAGTTTTTCTCATACATATTATATATAGTCGCAAATATGACTTGCGGAATAACTGTGTAACCTACGTGTTACCATGTATAAGTAATTAAGGAAATATTATATAGATATGGATTATTTGTAAACATATATCATATAATTTATATCTTGCCGAGATGCTCGCGCGATGGAATATAAATTAATGCGAATATCTTAGAAAAAAACAAAAAAAAAGAAACAAATATCTTGAACGACACGCTCTTGTATGTCGTGATGTTACACATACTCAAAAATACAATACCTTATAAGAATATATATATGTATATAAGATATACATATATATACAATGTATATATACAAGAACATCAGAAATGCTTAGATAATAAAAAAAAAAAAAAAAAAAAAAAAAAAAAAAAAAAGAAACTCAATGTTATACTTACCGACATAAAGAAATGTCAATAGTTACGCTATATTGTAGCATTCGAAAAGTAAACATTTCAACACGAGTACGTCATGTAATTGTTTTTCTTTCTCTATGTTTCTCTCTCACATGCGATCCCAAAATATAACGAGCAATCAGAGAGACGAATTAAACTTTAAATAAGAATTGATGACAATTTAAATTCAAAACTTACATTGTGTGTAATTTACAGAAATCGCTGCTTAATTTCATCTAAGCAATAAAACATCTGAAAGATCTGTTATTCTCAATAAACGCATTTGTAAAATATCTCTTTCTAGCACGATCGTCATGTTACATTACCTGTTATGTCATACGTTCAGATGTTGCAACTCATCACGTGAACGATAAAAAAAAAAAAAAAAAATATGTGACAAAAATAATTCAATTGTTAGACCACCACAATTCAAATTAAAAAGCAATCCCATGATTCAAACTTGATATCGCGCGAGTTCTCGGTACATTCTTACAATAACTTCGGACCACAGCTTTTTTACTCGCCACAAAATCACGATATTCGCATCTAAACGGTCTCGTTAAGGATTTAGTAAAATTAACCTTCCATTTGCGATAACTTGTCTTCCAAACTGTCTTGACTATCTTGGGTATCGTTTAGATTGATTGTGTCGTTACCCTGAGATAGTTCAATGACGGATGCATTGTTCAAATTCTCGCTCGACTTCTGTACTTCCAACACGTCGTCCGATGGCTCGAAGATCGCTGTAGCCTCGGCGAGATCCTGCGTGTCCAGTGCCAAGGTTTGCTCCTGCGGCTCTTCCACTGCGATCACTTGCGTAGTTTCTTCTTCGAGTTTTATCTCCGTTTCCGGTGTATCTTCCACTTCTGTCTTGGTCTTTATTTCCACGTCGCAATCTTCCATTTGTAACACGCATTCCTCCTGAGGTATCGGTTCTTCGACTTCCATCGGCTGATCGGTGGAAGTCTTCGCGGACGTCTCGCTGCCCTCCGATGCCGACGCAATGCCGGAGATTTGTGTCAGGTTACTCAGCACCGTTTCCTGCATCTTTACTACGTTGTCGGTTGTTTCGAGAATGCTGCACAACTCGCGACTCATCTCCTCCACTTCCGATGTCTCGCCAGGTTTGACAATCATGTAACGTTTATTCGAATATACTTTGTTGCTAGAAATTGTCGGGCCCTTTTTCGAAACTGACGTACTGCTGTTGGTTGTCGTAGCGGTGCTCTCACCGCTCGTTGTCGCCGTCGTTTTTGTCGCGGCGGGGACTTCTTTTTGAACTTTCTCTGCTGCTTCGTCAGATCTGTCCTCTTCTTTTATAACAGTTTCAACTTCGTCTGAAGTCTTCTGACGCTTCGATGATGTCGTTTCATCGTCATTGTATTCTCGCTCCTCGTCATAGATACTCTGCTTCCGCTTGACAAACACCCTCTTAAGCGGCAGCTGCTGCTCATCCTCAGATTCGTCATGTCGATCCGGCATCTCGTCAATCGTCTCGTAATCCTGTTGCGCTTTCCTCGCTTGTAGTTCCTCGATCTTCAGCCTCTGCTGTTCCACCCGCTTCTCCAACTGTTCCAACTTCTCCTTGGTCTCCTGATCCTGACTCTGAGCGATCGTCTGCGTCTTCGGTGTTGCAGCTTGCGAAGTTTTTGGTGCGCCAGTGATTGCGCTGCTGGTCGATGTCGAGGTCTTCAGCTCGAACTTCTCGCTCAGAATAGTGTCATCCGCAGTCTGCTGTTGTTCCGTGGACTGCAATACCGCCTGTACCAGGCTCTGATTCTTGTCCAACGGCCGCTTCACCACTACTCGCTTCACTACGTTGCCAGTCGGCAATTTCGCTAGCTCTGCAGGATCTATGACAGTGCCATCCGCGTTCATAACCACCTCTCGAGTTTTGTCGCCCTGTCGAATAATTCTGCGCACGATCACGCGCTTGATCTTGCCGTGGGAAACCGGTGTGCTGCTCACCAAACTATCTGCGTCCTTCGTGGCAACTGGAGTTCCTTCGATGCTGTTTCCTGCACTGGTTCCAGCAGTTCCTGCCGGTTTTCGAAGCACAATCCTCTTAATCACCTTCACCGTTTTTGCGGGTGTCGCGCCACCGATCTCTGACTTGTCGTCCTTGCAAGTCTCTTGGGAAGAAGACTGGGATTTAGTCGACGACTCCTTTTGATCCGGACTAGCATTCTGTTGCTTCAGTGGAATTTTGTGCTCCTTGAACACCGACGCGACGATCTTCTGTACCTGCATCTCGGTTTCGTCCTCTTTCATTTGCGAACTCTTCTGTGAAAAGGATCGTGCCGGAGAGATCTGTTTCGTCATCTGATCCTGAACTTCACGACGTTGAATTGGCATCAACGTCTTGATGGTCTTCTTCATCAAGCCGTCCTTGCTGCGTAAATACACCACCTGTTCCTTGCGGTCTTCTTTTTCCTGCCTCTCGGATTTTTGTTCTCTATCTTCTTTCTTGTCATCATCGTCATCTTCGCTTTCCGACGGCGGCTTCACCGGCTTCGGCAGTTTCTTTGACAAATACGACGGTGGACGATAATCGTCGTCGGAATACTGATCTTCCTCCTCTTCTTCATCGTCCTCGTCCGAGTCCAATTCAATAGTCGTATTCTTGTTCTCGGGTTGTATATGATCGGGCCCCATCTTCTCGCCCGCCTCAATGTGCTGTTTGATGTGAGTAACATAATCGGCGCGATTGCGACACGATTCCTGGCAAACGTCGCAAGTGAGAGCCATTCCCGAGCGTTTCGTGTGCGTTAGTTGGTGCACTTCCAGGCTCTCCTTGCGCTTGAACGCCTTGCCGCAGTCCTCGCACACGTGGTTCTTCTCCACCGAATGGCTGCGCATATGTCTGGTCAAGTGATGTGAAAGCAAGAACGTGCGCGGGCACAACTTGCAGAGATACGGCCTGCGACCGGCGTGCGTGTTCAGATGACGGGCCAGTTTGGTGCTGGTGTGGAAGGCTTCTTTGCAATAATCGCACACAAATGTCTTGTCGTCGCTGTGTATCATCTCGTGTCGTTCCAGACCCTGTTTATATTGGAAGGTTTTGTTGCATATGTTGCACTGGAACGGTTTCTCCTTCTTGTGCATCGCTTCCTCGTGTTTCTCGAGTTCTTCCGTAGTGAAGAACTCACGGCTGCAGTTTTGACAAGCATAGCGCGTCTCCTCCCGATGCACCTTCTCGTGGCGAATCAGGAAGTTCTGTCGCGAGAACTGCTTCTGGCAGATTTGACACGAGAACGGCTTCTCCTCCGAATGAGTGATCATGTGCTTGCTGAGATCGTACTTCGTGAAAAATGTACGTTCGCAATCGGTGCATTTAAAGTTGCGCTCACGATGAGCGCGCGCAACGTGCAGCATCAACGCCTGACGAAGAGGAAACGTGCGTTCGCACTGATCGCACGCGTGCACTCTGATCTCTCCGGGCTCAAGCTTCGTCTCATCCTTGTTCCTCTCGTCTCGTTCCTCATGTTCGTTCTCGCTATTTCCGTACTGTTCCTCTTCGTAAAACTCGTCCGCTTTCTCTCTCGCTTCGTCCTGCTTCTCTCTCTCCCGGCTCTCTTTTGAGTCCGAGTTGTCATTTTCAAACCGGGCTTTCTTCGAGTCGCTCGGCGACGGTCTGGACTCGGCGATTCTCTTGCCGCTTACGTCCGGTGGCGGATCAGTGGAAATTGGCGGAAAAGGTCTTGGAAGCACTCCCGACAGAGGATAGTCTCTGAGAGCTTCGTCCGCTTTTTTACATTGTAGCTTGAATTTGTAGGATCGGTCTATGTTCCATCGACACATACTGCAAATCATTTGCGGCATCCCGTCTGCGGCGTACACCTGTTGGGAACAAGTCACGAACAACGAGTTAATGAGCGAGCTTACCTGGAAAACTGGAAAAAGAAGTTTCTTGACACGCGTTAAATGAGATTCCATTGTTCTAAGCGAAAAAAAAAAGACGACGAAATGAGATCCATTTAAATGCGCGTCAAAAATCAAGCGGGAAAACCACTCGGCGAGGCTGACAGCAGCGGCCTCTCTTTGTAAACGTCAACATCGCGACGTCAAAACAACCGATAATCCTGCCGTTCACTTTACCGATACTTCTATTCGACTCTCTCACTCACACTCGCAAATAAAAACCACCCTCGTATATCTAATCCCCGTAATCCGTTCTCTTTTATCGCGTTTCCAATCGAATTCCGTAACGAAAACTCACGGAACGGACTTTGGCGTAAAACTCGATGACCACCGAAGCCGTTCCGTTGTGCAGGTGCGTGTATCGCGCTATGATTAAAACAGAGCGAGGGGCCACTCACCTCGATGGCGACGCACGACATGATCTGCAGGGCGAGCGGCACCTGGAACGGTTTATTGTGCTCGCGCTCATAGATGTAACTCAGCGGCTCGGATTCTGTCAAACAGAAACGGCAGACGCGCCGCGATCGGAGCGGCGCCGGCCTGTTTTCCATATCCGCCGGCGTCCTCGTTCACTTTTTCCCAGTAGTGACCGTGTACGGTTACGCGCCTTCACACACACGCACGCTATTAATCGACTACAGACTCGGGCGGGAAGCACTCGACAACAAGGATCGGTTTCGTTCACCGTATAACTCACGGTTGTAACTTCGACTCGCCAGTGCGGGGCTCAAATCGACGACGCCGAGCGTCGGTAAGGCGTCGCGTCCGTCAGATCTACTTCTCAGCAGAGAATCTCCGCGGGCTAGGTAACGCCGCTATGTAATGGCGGAAAAAGACGGAACAGGCTGGCCACGCGCGCGCCGAGAACTTGCTGAGCGAAAAGACGCGTCGCTGCGCTTCCACCGCTTCACGACGTTAATCGGGTATTTGCACAGTGGCGCCAATAGCAGAACAGGAGGACACGCCGATTGAACACAAGTGGCGCGCACCGGTAGAGCAGGAAACGCGATTACCGTCTGTCAGTTATACTGCAGGAGACGATCGATGTTAGAAATTCTCCCGGTTAGAGATGACATGATTTAAATAAATATCTATTTAAAAACCTTGAGAAATGCGAGAATTTTTTGAGTTTGTATTCACATACGCGCGTGTTTTCTTTTTAATATTGAATTTACTAAAAATTTATTAACTTGATGGCAATAATAAAATCTTTAAAGATTTAATCTCTTTCTCTCGAAAGAGATTAATGACGCAGAGATTAGTAATGCAAAAATTGGCACACATACTCGCTTTTGTATCTCAAATGTGTTTTTTTCGAATGAACGGAGACTTCGCGGAGAGAATTACGTACATATTTACTATTGGTAAAGAAAATTAACGATAATATTCGCATTCTGATTATAAAAGAAATAGAGTTTCACAAATGGACGACCTTTCACGGTTCTTTATTTTCCATAAGTCGTGACTACTACTCTCGAGATTGCGACTGTGTCAGAGAGAACACACTCTTCACCTTTCTAAATAATAAATTTACTTCAAACATATGTTGCACGAAGTGTGCGTTAAACTCAATTAAACTGCGTTGCTGAAACTTTTAGTTGAAAAAGAGTTGCGTTATTGAAACAATTATTCTTCCAAGTCGTTGAGAACGCTGAGGTATTAATATGCCGAGTGTTATTTTTAGTCGAATTCTCATACGGACACAGAAAACAATACAAAACAAAATAAAAACTGGAAATATTAAAGGAAGAAACTGGAATTTCGTGTCGTTCACACTCGGCGTAGAGAAGACTTTGTTCTAAAAATATCTCGCAGAGAAAAAGCAGGCAAATCGATGCTAAGAGACTGCCAGGAATTTGCGCGGGAGTTCGTGACTTTTGCGCAGCATTGCGATTCTTCGCTTCAAACTCACTGGTACGATTTAATTTAAAAATAAAAATGTTAGCATAATCATAGTTTAATATTTAATATATAAATAATACAAGTAGAAAATCTCTGTATTAATAAAAAAAAACAATAAAGCTGCTTGCTTTTTATTCAAGAGAGGACCTTTGGTTAAAACTATTGGACAAATCTCGTTTCATTATGCACACGCAGTTATTTATTTTTACATATTTATTACTCAAACATTTATTTACTTATTTTACTTATTTTTGCATTAATTTAAGTTTAATTAAAGTTCCCACAATTTTTTAAAATTAAGTATAAGATTAATTTGTAAACCTTAGAGATCTGTTTTTTTTTTTTTTTTAATATTATTTGCTTCTGCAAAATGTTTCATTCCACAATGACAAGCACAACAGAGTAGTGGATGCCGTTATGCGTATTGTGCATGCGAACATACGTAGAAAGATTGACGGTTCTCCATAGACCTTAGGCGTCCGCCAAGTGTTGTAACCTCGTAGCAGATAAAGAGGGGGCCACATATAAGGCCCCAACGACCGTTCGGTGGGGCCCAGTAGTCTCTAGTCATCAATTCCTCCGCTTTACCACGATCAAGAAGTGACGTCACATTCATTTTCTCTTTGTCGCCATTCTTCGTCGTCAGGATGAGAACGGAGGTGCTTTGTCTCCTCATCTGCATCGGTGAGTTCTTATCGCGACTCTCAAAATAAAACCGCGAGAATAATAATACGAAAACGGAGCATTTTCCGCAAAGTTGTATCTTCCGATGATTCTGTGGATCACGTTTGTTTTTAGCACGAACAATTGCGTACAAAAATATTACAAAAGTCGATTTCTCTTAATGCGATTGTTAATTTTATATCTTGCTTCCTTTTAAAATGATTTATAATTATGTATACACATATTGGATTAATCAGAAAGTCTTTTCGTATTAAAGATCGTATTTTAAAGTACGAAAAGACTTTCTGACCAACTCAATATAAGATAGGAAAAAAATATACTTTAATTAAAAAAAAGAGACCTGATTTGCGAAAAGATTAGCGTCTGTTCGCTCACACAGAACAAAAACTTCATTAGACGGTTATTATAAATAACTCATAAAGCTGTGAAAGTCTAATGATCCTATGAATGTTGCATCTCTCTGTCGGCGAGAACGTCTCTGTAATTATTGTCTAATTAAGAATGTTTACCGACAATGGAATTGGAATCTATTGCGGAAAGATCATGGACTGAGCATGAATCAAACGACAGTTAAATTCTGGCCGATCAACCAGTACGCATACGGGAGTCTCGACGGCCACTTTCTCGCTTTCTTCGCTCGAGAGAGGTCGACCGGCGTTTCTTCAGGGACGCAGGCGTGCTGCCTTGAAAACGCGCGCCAAGAGAGAGACCAGTCGACCCTCTGCATTCACATTCATTCTGGTTTTCTTTTCTTTTTTAATTCTTCTTTCGTTTGTTTTTTTTCTCTCACTGAGCGACTCGCGACACAAAGCGATTGACGAAGTTTGGAAAAATATCGGGAGAGACGCGTACGAAGGATGCGAAAACATTTAATTTTAGGACTATTGTCTACGAGATTTTCTTCTCATTTCACAATTGTTTCAAAATCAAGCAGTTTCATGCATAATTACATGAATTAAAACATGTTTGCCGACTGAGAAAATAAGACAATTGCAGCGTTAAAAGTTGAATTACCTGTTTCATGCTGTGCAACATGTTTGATATTGTATTACGTTTCGCAGGGGCTGCCACAGCTCTGTCGAGGAAACAAGAGGCTGCCGAGCAGAGTCGTCGAAAGGTTGCTTCGGCAACAACGCCCAGGAAACCAGAACCGGAGGAAGAATACGAGGATGACGAGCTTCTGGATCAATGTCCGGAGCCCAACGGATACTTTCCGGATGCGGAACAATGCGACAAATATTACGATTGCCGGGACGGAAAAATAACGGAGAAATTGTGCCCGGACGGTCTCGTCTTCAACGATTTCAGTCCGCAACACGAGAAGTGCGATCTGCCGTTCGGCATCGATTGCTTAAAGAGACCCAAACTACGTGAGCGATCAATTTAATTGCTTGTTAAAAAAATCGTTAATAAGATTTTTATTTAAAATTTTATTTTTTTAAGATAAGAAAAAAATTATATAAGAGAAACACAAAATAAAACTGTGTTGTATTGTTTCGGAAATTTGTTAACTAAGCTAAAAATAAGTCTTTTGTAACTTTAATAACTGAAGAAATAGTAATTAAAAGTTTTACGAATATAATTGAATGCAATTGAAAGTGTCGTCATTTCTCTCTTACAGAAAAGCCGCAACCGTCGCCGCACTGTCCGCGCATGCACGGCTACTTCGCCCACGAGGACCCCAGGAACTGCAACACTTTCTACTACTGCGTCGAGGGCAAGTTCAACATGATCACATGTCCAGACGGTCTGGTCTTCTCCGAGAAGACCGGCATCTGCAACTGGCCGGACGAGGCGCAGAAGAAAGGCTGCGGTTCACGTGAACTTTTTAATTTCACCTGCCCGAAGGTTGACGACTCCGTGGCCGCGACCCACCCGCGCTACCCCGACACCGAGGACTGTCAGTACTTTTACGTGTGCGTCAACGGCGAGGTGCCGAGGCGAAGCGGATGCAAGCTCGGCCAGGCGTTCGACGAGCGCACCGGAAAGTGCGACTGGGCCAGAAAGATACCTGAGTGGTAGATACACGAATATATTTACACGAAAAACCTTACGCTTTTTTCTTATCACTAGAGATAAAAATAAATTTAAACCGAATAATTTTTTTCCTAACAGCAAAGACTGGTACAAAGGTCAACTGACTGACGAAGAACTGGACGCTTTGGAACATCCGCCACCCAAGCCCAAGCCTACCGGTGGACCTAGCAGAAGAAAAGGCAGCAGGCCGACCGCGGCAGCAGAATCGACTTTAGATTAAGCGTATAGAGATCTCTAAGTTCTTTCATTTTTAAACTATCCTTGTAGAATAAATATTATATTAACTACAAACATGATTTGCGAAGTGCATTTGTCTCATAATTCCTGTCTTCGAAGTTTATCGATTTGATGAAACAAATTATAATTTGCAGATACTTTGCAATATTTAGGAAAAAAAAAGTGTATCTTCTTTAGGAAGACTAGTTAGAGGAAGAAGACGTTTTTCAAAGTACAGGAAAAACATTTTTCATCCCGACCTACTATAAACTCGGATTCCCAAAATATCTACGTTTGTAAGTGAGCCTGAGACCGCGCTTACTCCGTTTTTTTTTTTTTTTTTTTTACTTTGACTAGATATAATGGACGCGACAGATCTACAATTGAATATTGAAACAATGAAAAGCATTATTTGGCGCAACTTTGTATACGCCTCGCCGATTTTGTAGAAACTCTTACACGTGCCACACGCGTCCAACGGATCCAAGAGACCATGTTCTTCCGCAATAAATTCCGATTGCATGTTAAAATAGTGCGAGCAGTGAAAGTGCAATGTAGACCGACGTTTCTCGCATTTCTCGCGTGGAACTGTTTTCGAAATCCAGTTCTAACGCGTAATGCTTTCGTAAACACGAAGATCGAAGATCGCTTTATATAAGCGCGAAGAAAGCATCATTGTTAAAGGATACTGACACCGAGCGCGAAGCGATTCACAGATAAAGCGGAAAGACACCAACGAATAAGTATTATATTTATCAGTGTAACATAAATGCATATTGACATTTAATTAGTTTCGACTTAGTCCTGCTTGTTTTGTCATCGCGGGGAGTAAAACCGCGAACTTATCGAACGAATCGATATGTGCGTAAACGCCATATCGAATCGTACTATTCTCACTTTTGTGTAAAATGTTGTGAAAAAGTGAGAGCGAGAATGAAGCAGGAAGAACACGGTTGCGCATCGCGGAGAGGATTTGCCTTGACGATTGATTCGACAAAACACATTGTGGTTTCAAGACAGAATAAATGTTGCGATTGTAACACGCGCCTAAAGAGATCGGTATAGTTCTCATCTCGTTTCAAGTATATCCTCGTTTAATATTTTTGCATCTGTCTCTGTACACGTAGTGGTAAATATCACAATATCGATATCGTAAAGAACGAGATAACATTGTCACAGAGACAGGAGAACAATCGAAGCGAGTGCGAAGGTGAATGTTAAACGGCAGTCGAATGAAGAAAGTCTAGCAAAAAGCTATCGTTTCCTAGTAAACCGCAGCCAGTGATGCGTAATCTAGTACTCTTCCTTCCACGTTCAACAATAAAGACGAATAATTATTTTTCTTTGTTATCGATGAAGTTTGGTTTTTGAACTTTTTTCTAAGCGTGTTTATTGTCTTCATCTGAAGTTGCTTTTTTATTTTCACGCACAGTGAAAAAAAAATATTTAGATGTCCTGAAGAAATAATAACATTTTGAATGTTGCGGTATTTTTTACGTTCAAGTCTTCTTCATATCCGTTCCTTGACATTTTAATAAAATCTTTCGCTGAGATAAAAAATTAGTGAATTTTATTTTTGGCAGAATCGTTTGCTCCTTCGCTCTCCGAGAATCATCTCAACGTCAATTCCGTGCGTTTACCTGTCGGTCATCGCGAAACATCGGGCTGCAAATTTGCATTTCTCACTTCCGAGAAAAACGCGACGAAGGACAACGAGAAGTGAGAGCGCCGTCGAGAAGAGAGAAGGGTTCGAATACCTCTCTTTCTCGCTCTCTTTCTCTTCTCAATCTTTATTCACGACAAGTGCCCATCGATGAAAAGTAACGGCGAAAGTGGGATTTGTGTGTTGATATAGTGGGGATTCACGGGGTATACACAGCCGGTGAGTAGCTCAAGAGCTGCAGTTCCGCGACGTCATTCTAAAGAGGGACCAAAATTTAGATAGTCTAATTAAAGTCGTTCGACCCCCACTCCTCCCCGTATCAGTGAATCTCTCAGTGCGATCCAGGATCACATCCCGTGACGATCCGGGTGAAAAACACAAAATTTGACCGAACTCGGAAACATGATCGTAAGACTCGTCACGTTGCTGGGCGCGATCGCGCTGACACGTGAGTATCGAACGTTGAATTAAAAGTATATCGAAAATATTGATACCGCGGAACGCTTTAAAGACCGGTGTAATATCGGCATTTTTTTATTACTTTACATACATTTTTTTATTACTTTACATAAACGTAAAATTAAAGAAAAGAAGATGTGATTTAGATTTCGCGGACAATGATCTAAGCCTCTTGTCTTTGTACGCGTTGAAAAAAAATTGAAATTAAAACAAGAAAAATTAGTACGCAAAAAAGCGTTACAACAAAAACGAAGAAAAAGTGCGAAACGCGCTCGGACTCGGTAAAAATGTCCGTTAGAATCACGGAGAGCTAAAAGACAGTGCGAGAGCGAACTTTCTAAAGCGTAAATGTCAGTTCTCTCATTCTTGAGTTGCATAAGTGCGGTCGAGCGCAGTCCAAGACTAGATATTACATAAGTAACGCGAAAGACGAAATAATTTCGATTCTCGGACGACAGGTCGAATAAGTTCTATTGAGACGAAAAACGTCTCTGTCCGATCGATGTACTTCCGCTCGAGCGAATTACATCGATGTAAATGTTGCAGACGGCGCGTTCAACTGTCCTAACAAGGATGGACAGTACGAGGACAGCAAGCAATGCGACAAGTACTACGAGTGCATAGACGGCGTCGCGACGGAAAAATTGTGCCCGGACGGTCTCGTGTTCGATCCGCTAAATCGCAAGGTCAACAAGTGCGATCACGTCTTCAACGTCGACTGCGGCAACCGTCTTGAATTACGTAAGACAATATCGACGGTTCTGATAATCAGATCAGTAGTTGTTGATTGGCGTTGCTCGTATATTCCCTTTAGAATTTAGTAATTATTATTATGTAAAAATTTATACACTACACTTGTGTTATTTTTAATTAGGTTGTTGAGTTTTAAAACGATGTAGTTACAATTGATAGATTAAAAGAATTTTCAGATTACTGTGAAATTGCACACACAAGTTTTAAACGACAAATTTTCATTAAACAGAACCTCCGCAGCCGACGAAGAAATGTCCGCGACGAAACGGCTTCTTCGCGCATCCCGACCCGTCGGTGTGCAACGTTTTCTACAACTGCATCGACGGGGAGGCGATCGAGATCACCTGCACCACCGGGTTGCACTTCGACGAGTACAGCGGAACTTGCGTGTGGCCCGACAGCGCGGGTCGCGAGGTGCGAGAACAAAAATCTTTCCACTTTTCCCTTAGCACGAATCAAGCAAAAACCTGACGTTACATATTTCGAACACAAAAGTTTGTTGAAATATTGTCTCTATTCAAAAGCAAAAGAATCTCTTTCCAAAAAAAAAAAGGATGCAAACTTCTCCGTTAAATCTTTAATTGAGAGAAAGTACGTTTCTAGAACACCCCGATAGACAGCGCGTCTACTTTCTCTCGCTTGCAATTACACAAATCCCAACGAGCTTAAAAAATATTCCTCGTAATTAGTGAAAATTTGACCGAAATTAACGCTCGTTGAGAATTTCTGAATTTGTACGCAGCTGAAAGTAGATACAAAGAATATCAAACATGTAGATTTAATCGCGAAGTGCGTTTCGATGACGATAATAAATAAATCACAGGGCTGCGGCGTTATGGGCAAGAAGCTGCAGGACGGATTCGAATGCCCGACCGAGCAACAGTTGGACAGCAGAGGTATGTTGGTCGATCATCCCAAATTCGCACACCCCGAGGACTGTCAGAAGTTCTATGTGTGCCTGAACGGCGTGACGCCACGTGAGCAAGGGTGCAGCGACGGCACCGTCTACAACGAGGAGCAGCAGAGATGCGACTCACCCGAAAACGTTCCCGGATGGTACGTGTCGCGCTTGTCATCTTTTGTATTATCGCAATTTTTATATATTGAAATATCACTAATTACCAAGATAGAAGAGACATCCAGTTAAGTAATATCTTTTTTATCTTTTTGTTAGTAATTTCGCTGTTTGTTTTTACAGCGAGGATTGGTACAAGGACGACGAAAAGAAGATTTGAACTAGTTGCCCGACCTGTTGCTCATCTGTCCCGCATCGGGACGTCCCGTGCTCGCTCTAATCACTCACCTCACTCAGTGTGTAATTAGCCCCATGTGTGTGTTTAGCCATTTGTATATGCTTGAAATACATTCTAGTTTTATTTTATACCTGCAGCTCAAGTAAATCCCTTTTTTTCCCCTCCAGAAAACTCTGGTCCTGATTTTAAAACAAAAAATATAAAATAATTTTAAAATAGTCTGATGAATATCTCTGACGAAGAGAGTTTCTTTTAAGTTTTATTCTCTTTTAAATTTTTAAAAAAGTTTTTGTCTGTCTAAGTCCTATATCTTTTAAATTATTAAAATTAAGTTAAAGTTTTCATTTGCCATCACAACGCACACGTAGAGTTGCGTTGCGCAAAACAATTTTAATATATTCTTACAAAGAATATTAATTTATGCGATTTTATGCAGTTGTGTGATAAATTCTTGAAACGATATTCGAGGAACGTGCAAGGCCTTGAGTCGTTCCCGCTATGAGATCGGTTCACTATCACTTTCTCCCGAACAACTCTCTTGTTTCTCATTTTGCGTTCTGTTCTTTTTCCTCTTTTTCTCGTTTTATTTAGAATCAAATGTGAAATACACACATCTCGTGCCAACTCGCTCCACTTTACCGAGACATACATTCATCAATGACAAAGCACTGAAAAAGCGCTAAGTTGTTTTTTTTATTCGAAATTATTATTATTAATATCAGTTGAAAATATCTCGCTTTTTCTCGCGACGTGAAAGATAAACGTGATTTCGCTCGCATGTCAAAAGTTGAATTATTATTATTATGTTTGATATTTTTCTATTTAACTTTCTAATTCGCAATCGTCGTTTGCAAATGTCACTTGTGCTGTCAATTTTTTCTTCCTTTTTGAGGATTAAATTCACTTAATGAGTTAATTTCCGCAGCTTTTAACCAGTTTCTCACGATTATTCTTTGCGTCAAACATGATTTCGATTACGACAAACACTTAAAATTAAAAACACGCGATGTAGAAAAAAAATGATCTCTTTTCTAAATGAGCACTTGTCTCGCGTGTAATTAACTTAAATAGAATATTAACTTAAATAATAGACATCTGTATTTTCACGGGATTATCTCTCTCTCATCTCTCCAAAGCCGCAAATTGCGCAAAGATGGTTTCAGATAATTAACAGAGAAATTATGCGCTAATTACCTCGAATAAACGAACGAGACAAAAATCTCTCTCTCGTTCCGCTCTCGAAAATATCTCGGAGATTCGAAGCATTGCAACGTTCTGCAATGCAGGTTCTTAAGCGCGAACTTTAAGGTGGGGAGTTGCAAATCGCGAAACGACAGCGCAGTAGCAACGACCCGGCGCGTTGTCGGCACCCGGAAATGCCAGATCTACATCTGTCTGTGCGCCGATAATAGCGCGAATGCAATAAAACCCGCGCCTATGTGCACCTATTAGAATGCGGCGAGAGAAAAGAGGGCAATGAGGCCGCGACCCGATCAGAAACAGAAAGAGAGAGAGAGAGGACTTTCGGCGAAAGGGGGGTGGAAGCCAGGAGGAGAAGGAGGGTCGGGAAATGTGCACAGCAAGGATCCGCCAAGGTGGTGGCGAGACTGTCGAGCAAAACAGGATTCGTTTCGAGCTCGCAGTCACGTTTTATCGGCGTCGCAACGAGCTGCTGCCTACAAAGAAGTTGAGAAGAAAGAGCAAAAAAGGACCAAGAAGAAAAGGAGAGGAAGAGTAGGAGAAAAGTCTACCTAGAAACTGAAAGTTCAAGAGAGATTCGAAATACTTAAAGGATCTTAAGATTTTCCCGGAGCTCAAGGGTTTCTTCCCCGATCCGGAACAGTGTGACCTTTACTACGCTTGTATAGACGGCCAGCCGGAAGAAAGACTCTGCAAGGACGGACTTGTCTTCAGGGATGATAACCCCAAGAAAGAATTCTGCGACATACCGGCAAACGTGCCTTGCAACGACCGCAATCTCTTGCGTGAGTTCCAGATTGTGAAAATTATAAAAAAAAGACTTTCTTTCTCTAAAAAAATATTAACTTCAACATTTTAACTTGTAAAAATGAATCTCTTGTTTCACGAATGATATGGTATTTTTAATTTCATGTTAAAACAGAAATATTCTTTTTCTGTTTGACACAGTCATTGGTTTTGTAACTGCGACTTACATTCACTGTAATTCTCACAAAAAAAACTGAAGTCTAAAGTTAAGATTATTCATCTTATCTGCATGCTATATTTCGCTGTGATTCGACGCACCTGAAAAACAACTGACAGCGTCACGACAATAGAATTCGAGTAAACCGGTTTTTCGATGAAACAAACAATTGAGATGTTATTTCTCGAATTCATATTACGACCGCGTCAAATTATTATTTTTGAATGTAATGAATAACGTAAACCGATCAAATTACATGATATCTATTAATATAAACAAATTTGTTATTTAAAGCAAAATTCTTTTGTGAGATAATTATCTGCAAATCATCATAATTAATATATCATGTATAGAATATTAACTATAAAACATATAATTAATTATTATTATACGATCGAATAGAGGAACCGCATTCTAGCAAAGGTTGTCCGCGAGCGAACGGCATTTTCAGTCACGAGGACCCAACCGCGTGCGACCGTTTCGTCAACTGTATCGACGGGGTGGCTCAGACAGTTCCCTGTCCACCTGGACTGATCTACGAGCCCAAAATGTCAAGCTGCGTCTGGCCAGCGGACGCGACTCGTCTGTGCGAAAATGTGAAACGCGATGTTCTCGACGATGGCTTCGTCTGTCCGGACGGCGACGTCGCCGGTCCGTCCGGCAGGATTCTACCGCACCCCACGTATCCTCATCCTGAGGACTGCGCTAAGTTCTATATCTGCAAGAACGGCGTGGTACCGCAGAAGGGCCAGTGCGAGCCTGGCACTGTATATAACGAGGAGAGCTTCAGATGCACCGATCCGGAAAATGTGCAAGGATGGTGAGCGCGCGTTATTTTTTAAAATAAATTAAATTATAATTAAATATTATCGTAAATTAATAGTAATTAAGATAATTATATTCAGACAACCTAAATTAAAATTGTGGTTTAGTATCTATCCACTAATATCTATAGTATAAATTTTCTGTTAATTATCTTTCTCTTGATAAACGAAATTCTGATGAAATCCGATCGAACGTTTCAGCGAGGACTACTACAAGCGCAAGAACTGAGTTGCAGAAGTCTAAGGTGCCCGGTCAACCGCACGTGGTGTAACGCTCATCTTTTTACTCATAGAAAACAATGTTGCGCGTGTAATATGCACGCTTACATAAAAGTCGCCGTGTGGCCTTTGCAACAGGAGCGACCCGTTCGCACTTTCGTTCTCTCCCCGCGACAATTATCACCCCCTTTCTCCTTTTACGTAAACAAATTCGCTTTCGGAAAATCCATAACACGGAGCGCGGATCTCGATTGGTCGCGGATCAATAAGCCGCGAAAAGAAAACAGAGGAAAAGAAAATCTGTGCGCGGATCGACGATACATTAGAATATCTAATACTCGCCAACCGGTCGGAGATTTTATATAATTATCAATTACACGCGGTGTGATTTTTATTGTAAAAGCGCGCATGTGAATATTAACGCGCGCAATGTAAAACGTCCCACGCGCGCGAGGGAAGAAGGAAGATTATTTATTGCATTCCAATCGGACGTTAATGAAGTTTTCCACTCTGGACGCTGTTTTTATAGGTGTAACATTATTATTGTAGTCGATATTTTATATGATTTATGCAATCGTCTTATTTTTCACTAATAATCGCACACTCAATACACGACTTTATATGATTTATTTACGGTCGTCTTGGACGTATAATAAAAATAAAAAAATATACAAAATTAAGGTGTAAAATAATAACATTATTTATCATATGAATTATAGATATAAGAGATTCAGTGTCGTTAAATAAAAACATACAATGCGGACACGAACAAGATACAAACAAGAGTAACGAGAGAGAAAATAATTTTGCTTGAGCGGAATTCACAGAGAGATGCAAAGAAAGCGAGCAAAACTGTTTTCTAGTAAGATGATCAAACGCATTTGTTTTTTTTTTATATGGATTATATGTTTCACTCGTGTAATTTAATTCGTTAATATCTATCGCGTGTGTATTACGAGACACACACTAAGCTTTCTCTGAGAACGCTTCTGTCGGGGAATGAGTGTCAAAAATCTATACTCCAGAATGCATCTTCGAGATCGCTGGCGAAATCGCGTCTTTGAACACATGCCGGATTTCACTTTGGCGAGTCAAATGTCAGCGTGAAAAGTAGTCACCGCGTTCGTCATAATGCACACTTCAACTCTTGACATTATAAACGTACTCCCATTTTTTTTTTTTTTCAGAGCAGATTTTGCCTCTACCCACGCCGTATCTTACGCGCCCTTCGAAAGCTCGCGAGATGAATTATTCCGCGCGATTTAAATAACACAATTACGCACAATATGTGCCGCGGTTTTTCGGAGTTAGCGAACAATTTCTCTTTATTTGCCCGATAAACCACCTTTCTCCGTCTCGCTATCTCTTTCTTTACATAATTTTGACGAAACACATCTCATTAATACGCTAATTTGCATCTTGTTCGATAAACTCGGCCAAGATGGAAATTGTGAGAATAATTTCACAGAAAATACCGCGCAAAATATAACAATATTAAAATAAAAAACAAAGATGAAAGAAGATAGTACATACAATAGTAAACTTTTTCAATGAAATGAACGTCAAACAAATTAATTTTTCCCACACAATTTGTCTTATTATTTCTTGTGTAAAAAATGAAGCAAGCTGCACATCTCGTACGCTTTTTTCAAAATCAAATATCTAATTTTTTCACGGCTGTGGTTTTTGGGAAAGTTGCTAATAATGCTAAAACAATTTCATTGACCGTCATCGTGACGTTATTATTCGCTTCGAACTTCTGATTGATCCGTCGACTTGTCCGGTTTGCCTCGACTGCTTTCACTATCCGACAATCTGGTTTCCTCCTCCGGGTAACCAACGTGATGGGTCTTGCGTAAGGCCAGTTAAAAGCCCCCGGGGGCCTCGCGCGCGCGCGCCGTGTGTTCGCGAAAGAGATATCACGTGTTCGCACCATGTTTAATATCCGTGTGTAATTTCGTCGCACATACAATTTTGTATGCGATTACACGTGCCGATCGCGGCGCGTTAGAAGCGCGGATTACACTAGCGCCCGGTATGTGTAACGTCACGTAAGAAGGATCGCGCCTTGGCATTAACCGTTCGACGCAACGTGCCCTTGCTTAATTGCTGGCACTCTGCCTGCCGCGAGAAACTCACATTTCTCTCGACGACACGAAACATGTCTCGCTCAAAGTGACGCAAACAAGAACATTAAAAAAAAAAAACAAAACAAAACAGGTCTTTGAGATATTAAATTAAAATCAAACTTATATAATAATTGTCGTAATAATTTTAAGTTCGAATCCAAATGAGAGTTTCTCTTCAACATTGCAATTTTCGAGGATTGCTTGCTAATCAGGCGATATGTTTTATTTACAAAGCGCTTGACAGACATAACGTTTTCAGCCGTTCACCGAGAATGCTATGCGGTATTAAGTATGCGGAAAAATGACGAGCACGCTTGTGCAACATAGTTAAGTGCAAAGCGTACATATATATTCGTCTCGGAGACTCTTTAGACATTTCGAGAGGTGGAAAAATATTTCGCGCTCTGGCATTAACGTCATCTATTCAATCCGCGCGTTCTCTCACGATGCCGCGGGAGATTAGGACGATTTAGAAAAATGATAGATCATGAAACGAATGTTCTTTTGCGTCTTGAGGATGTGTGATCCTTCTTGATATTTTCCATCGCGTGAATTGCGCGCGCGAGTGTTTAAACGAGGACGAAAATAGAGTCTTCAACATCTTAGTCATCACGCGTGAGAGAATTATTATACGAGAGTTATGTCGTAGAAACACGTCGTGATATTTGAAAGCGATGTTGCAACTTCTCGATCTTAAATTGAGATTTGTAGGAAGAATAAAATTAACTCCTCTCTCTCTCCCTCTCCCTCTCTTTTAACTTTCAACCTGCAATTTAGTAGTTTTTCTTTATTATCCCAATTTGAGAGACGCTCGCGAATTCGTTAATTCACCTTCTTTCCCAACTCTTGTTCCGCCCTTCGTAACGATCCCTGCGGTTTTACTCTATATTTCTTTTTGTCCTCGCGTATAATTGACGTCTCGCGATGTCGCGAAGGATCCCAACCGCGATTGGAACCGCACGATCCATCGCGCTCGACAGGCCGAGCACGTAAGCAACCCGGGAGTATTCTGGTGGGGTCCGCCGCGGTGAAGGGAGTGAAGGGGAGACCGTGTCCGGACGTGTACCGAGGCCGACACCTAAGTGCGCGCCAATCGACTACGCCGTCAGTAGTCAGAGTCAGCAGTAGTCGAACAGAACGCCGGGAAGATGAACTATCTGAGAAGCGTGACCCCGCTGCTGCTCCTGGCAGTCCTGGCACGTGGTAAGTCTATTACCACCCGCCACCACCGTCACCCGCGGACGAGCTTTACCTTTACTCCGCCTACGCATGTCTGGATGCGAGCGTCGTGTGTGCATCTCAAAGGAACGAGCTCCTCTTCTTCTCCCGCGAGGGAGAGAAAGAAAAGTGCCTCTTTGCAAAAGCTTTCCTTTTTCTCCCGTGAACCTCGACAGATTGCGGCACCACCCTCGGCTCGCGAACGCTTTCACCGTTCGGGGTGCCATATGTTAAGGCTCGCGTGTGTAACATTATGGCGAACACTCGTCTCGAGAGATGATCGATGGTAGTCGCGATGTGGGATACCAGAAAGCTCAACTATTTTTTCGCTAATTAATTAAGTGTTCATTCATTTATTCGTGAAATATTGTTCGTTAAGAAAAAATTATAAAATATCACACGTTTTATTTAATTTAAATAAATTTATTATTCCAGCTTTGTTTTTAAAATAATATTATTCGAATTATTTCTATTTCGAGATTTATTTGTCCAGCGTGTCTCTTTTTTTTTTCCTTTTTCTTTATTTTTTTTCTAAACAATTATGATTCCTTAATTTTTGCTGTTTCTTTGATTCTGAAAAATCTTCATTTTTCCAAGAGGAAATCTGAATTTTATCGAATATTTTTGTTTTAGCAAAGATAGTTTTATACTTTTGCATTTCGATACAAGAAACAATTATGGTGCCCGTTATACTTCAGCTCGCTATCGGAATGTGTGCTCGCGAAAAAAAAAATCCGAAGCTGTCATGCGAAACGAGCCACTTCGAATCACAAACTTTCAATCGGTTAACTGGGCAAACTTGACCGCCGAAATCTCATTTACGCAGATTTTTCGCTGTTATATCGTTGACGAACGCGACATTGTCGCAATGCGCAACTTTTGCACAAACTTAGAGAAGATTAATTCTCTTATTAATTATTTTATTCGACAGTTCAGGGTCTTACGATTCACAATTCGCCCACTTTACTTACTGGTGCCCCACCGTGTCCCAGCCCTTACGGGGTTCACGCTTACGCGCATCCCGAAGACTGCGGTGCCTTCTTTCTGTGCACAAACGGCTCTCTGACTTTTGAGTATTGCGAGAACGGACTTCTATTCGACGGACACGGCAACATCTACAACCATTGCAATTACAACTGGGCCGTCGACTGCGGACATCGCAAAGTCGACTGTAAGTAACACGCTTTATTTTCGCTATTTGAGCTGTGCGATTTATTTTAATGTTTTATTTATTAATGTTTCTTTAGACGGAGAAACATGTAATAATAAACGCGTAGAAATAGTATAAAAATAAAAACTTAGAGCGGAAATTCAAAGACTCATGTGCCATTTATTATTCACGCCGTTATTTTTCGCGAAACTTATATAAAAGCAAAAACCGAGGGTCAGTCAAGCGAAAGACACATTGTCGTGAAAGTAAAAGGCAGTCGAGCGATTTTGGCAGCGCCTTAGTGGGCCACGTTAACGCCAATCATGTTGCCTTGGAGCGAATCTCATTCGATTGTTTATCATTCGAAGCACATTTCGGCGCGAAGAAACATTTACAAAGAATTTTTTCTTGCAATCTAATTATACAAAATACTTTAGCCTTTTTTTACAAATTAAAACCTTCAAAATTTATTGTTCATTTTTATTTCATTATTTTCTAGTAACAAAATAGAAAATTACGTTTTTTGTTATTTCTAAAAAAATTAAAATCAAACGCGAGATCAAACGAAAGATCTAAAAGTTAAAATTAGAGAAAAATCTTCGCATCAGCCTCGCGTCTTTCTAATCGGATATAAGAACGCTCTCACAGAGAAGCCTCATCTTTTTGCAGACACGCCGATCAGCAGCCCGGGCTGCGAGTATCAGTTCGGTATGTATCCGGAGAGCGACAGTTGCAGCACCACTTACGTCAAATGCATTCACGGCGAGCCGCATCAAGCTCATTGCGATCCCGGTCTGGTCTACAACGCCAAGACCCACACCTGCGTCTGGCCGGACGAACTTATCCCCTTGTGCAACCCTGAGGCCATAGTGGGTTTCAAGTGCCCGCACAAGCTGCCCCCCAACAGCCCCGCCGCCAAGTTCTGGCCCTACCCGAGGTGATGCACGTTGTGCGAAATTATGTGCGAGACTTCGCGAGAAATCGCGCGCAATGAAAGTGCACGCGGAAATAAAATCGAGATCAACGCACTTTAAACGGAATATAAAGATTTTCGACATTTTCTTTTTTATACATCTTGGAAAGTTGAAAATTCTTAATTCTCTGCATTTTTACATTATTGCTGACATTTTTTTTTATTAAATTCGCGTGATTAATGTCTTCGTGTAAATTTCCGGTTGCATATTTATGTGAGATGTGTTAGCTCGCTGCACGGCGCCCACAGGGTGCAATAAAATTCTTTATCTCGATCTTTCTCTTGCGTTTTATCTCTTTTAAGAAGAGAAAGATCTAACTACGAGAAAGATTCATGGAGAGAAAATACCGCGCGCTACTGGCGATTATAAAAGTAAAAGGAGTCAACGCCGTTAATGTCAAACAGTTTACGTTTGTGCGCAGTATCTCGATTTAAGAAACCGGTCGTCTTCCGAGAAAGACCGAAAGGAAATTAGCAAGACAAGAGAGAGAGGAAAAAATGAGACAAAATAGCACTTTTATTCGAACGTTTAATTTTTTTCGCGGAACGTTCTTTCTTCATGAAAATTATGGCGTTTTTAAATACTGATGAAACTTGAAGTAAAGAAGCTTCTTTTCGGATTATATTTTCTTTTAAAGTTAAAAAAAAACAGTTCGTTGCATATAATAAAATTTCACGTGATAGAGAAAAGATATATTTTTCGCAACTGGTACGATTTTCTCAGATTCCCTGTGCCAGGTGACTGCGGCAGATTGATCACCTGTGTGGATGGTCATCCGCGACTTCTCACCTGCGGAGATGGAAAATTGTTCGACTCAGTGAGTCTGACCTGTCTAGATCCTGAAGAAGTTCCTCACTGGTTTGTATATTTTATATTTATATATATGTGCATAAACATACTTTAACTTTTAACTAACTTTTTATGTGTTTTCTTTTAGCTCTAATGGCGTTTAAGAATGAAGCACGTTCCTTTTAAAAGTTTAATCTTCCGACATTCTAAATCAACCAACGAAAATCAACAACAAAGAACGTTCGAACAAATCAAATCATCTCAGCGAAAATGTATAACAATGAGTAATCTTGAAGTTTTTAAAAAAGACGATTATATGCAAAACCATTAAATACATAATTATGCCGTATAAAAATTGAGCATTGAACTATCACAAGACAAGAGATAAAAACTGTGAAAATTAAGAAAAACGAGAAAATTGAAAAAAACCTGCGAAAAGAAAATTAAAACAAGTAATCGAATACATGCAAAAAGGTTAGGAAAAAATGCTATATTTTATTTTTGTTCGGCACTGAAGATAAAAAAACAAACGGAAACAATTAATAATTATAAAATTAATAATTATAAATTATTGTCAATAAATGTGTTTAAAGGAGAGAGTATAATTGCATGTAACGCGTGAAGAGTGAGTACGATATGTAGTACATATTATGTATATTTATATAGTACGATATGTAATACATATATAATGTATTTATGATAAATAGAATAACAATGTACAGCCAGGCAACATTGAATAAAATCTGGACATGCGTATAAAAAATATACAACGTACAGTTTATTCCAATCGATCTACATGTACACGATACGAACCTTAACGATTACAAGAAGAGAGAAGAGACAGAAGGAATATTTACATCTCGACCAATGAGACGACGGAGACGAATAGACGTGAACGGTCCTGAGAAACTGAAAAACAACTGTGAGATGTTCGCAATTAACATTATTAATCAATAGACGTGAGTCTCCGTTCTCAGGAGGGGGGGAAGCTCGATCGGTCACAGAAATATGAATGGATCAATAGATCAATATGGATATTGATCAATGGATCAATATAATCGACAAGTCTCGGTCCTTGGAAATGTGTTCAATCAAACTCTGTAAAGTTCCTCATATTTTTATAGACGAACGATCTTTTTTGTTTCAAGCACAGTCTTGCGTTTACGTGTCATCTTTATCAACTTTAGGTGATTTTAGTTGTAATGTAACTTTATTAACGTTGTTTCAAATTTTTATTACAATCAACACTTCTAAACCTCGATAAGAAAAAACTCGAAATAAATATCTAATGTTCGAAAAAGTAATAAAATATGTTCAGAATTAAAAATAAAATTTCGCGATTGTAACAGAGAAAGAAACTAGAAAAACAAAATGTCTTCTCGGCGTATAAAAATCTAAAACCCTCGCCAATTCGATTCTATGTTAAAGATCCGATTCTAGAGTTAAAGAACTATAAGATCAGAGAGGAAGAGTCGACGAGAGAAAGAGAGAAAGAGAGAAAGAGATATGGAAAAAGATAAAGAGAGGGAAAAGAGCTTCTCCAAAAATAAAATTGATCGATGATCGGCGAGTTTAATCTCCGGGACTTGACTCGTCGAAGAGGACCACCTGTTGCTTCTTTCGGTCTGAACAGGACCCACCGCCACCTTAGTTTCTGGCTCGCGGTCGCAGAGCGATCGGCAACGCGCCCGATGGCAAGGATGGCACGCCCGGCGGCAGGTTCTCCTCCTCGGATTCCTGCTCGTTGCGACCCTCGGATAACTCGCCCTCGACGGGCGGCGGCGTCGTCGGCACGTCGCAGTCTTCCGTCGGCGGCACCACGCATCTTAGCGACCGTCTGTCGAATACCAGCATCGCCGGGCAGCGCTGCAGCCGCGGATAACCACCCTGGCACTGCCAGTAACGATTGCACGACTTACCCAGAGGCACGTTACCGTTGGCGTCGTCATTGCAGAGAGCTGGAAGCAAATTGTGTCTCAGCCTGGCTGAAGATTCGGCATAACGTGTCTAAAATTCTTAACGTCTCATTTGCGTGAACAATTTGTTTACAAATAAAAAAAAA